>LOJH01000603.1:0-12609 GCA_001685095.1 Ellobius talpinus | reverse complement strand
AGAGAGAGAGAGAGAGAGAGAGAGAGAGAGAGTGCCTCCATGAGATCTGGCTGCAGGCAAGCCTGTAAGGCATGTTCTTAATTAGCTACTGATGGGAGAGGGCCTAGCCCATTGTGGTAGTGCCATCCCTGGGCTGGTGGTCCTGGGTTCTATATAAAAGCAGGCCGAGTAAGCCATGGTAAGCAACCGAGTAAACAGCACTCCTTCATATCTTCTGCATCAGTTCCTGCCTCCAGGTTCAGGCTCTGTTTGAGTTCCTGTCCAGACTTCCTTCAATGATGGGCTACATTGTGGAAGTGGAAGTCAAATAAATCCTTTCCTCTCCAGCTTGCTCTTAGTCATGGTGTTTTGTCACATCAATAGTGACCCTGATTACAAAAGATGCCTCTTGGTCTTTCCACGTGGGTCAAGAAGGGTCCCCATGTGTTCAACAAAATACAGCTGTGGGCAGAAAGCAGCTCCTTGGTCAACTGTAGGGAGATGACATAGATCCACACTGAGTGACTGGGAACCCCTCACTTGCCCATTGGAACTTCCCTGCAAACAGTCAACTGTTTTTCAAAAGCTTACAATGCCACCTTCCATTCTAAAGGCGAGACTGAGGAGGGAGTTGAATCCCACTTGCAAAGGCTGTGTCAATACGAAGCCACAGCACTCCTAATCTCCAGCCCCTTCTCTGAAAGGCACCTAGTTCTTCCTATTTAGACCACACACTTGTTCTGGGACTTCTCCTTATAGAGTGCCTTACTCTAGGAAATGGTTCAGGCATTATTTGGAAATATCCTCAGCTGGAATTACCCATGTATTATGAAAGAAATTGGTGAATAATTGTGAATGAGGCAAATTCTTGGGGTTGAGGCCACAAGGAGCTTAGGGTTTCCTGGGTTATAATGGGAACTGAAGAAGACTGCACAGCAGGGAGAGAGAGCTGGTGAGGTGTAGAATCCAGGACAATATCTTATTGTCAAGAGGACTGAAATGAAAAGCTGGAGGCCAGCCAAGACCTCATCCTGCCCTCCTTTCTGCTGTACTGTCACTTTAGGCCAGAGCAAGGGACAAAAGCAGCATCTTGAACCTAGTTCTGCTCAAAGTGACAATATGAGAGATTCTAATTAGCCCTCAGGGAGTGCATCACCACACGTCGGGAACTTTGGGTTGATGTAAAAGTTTCTTTTTGTTTCGTTTTGGTCTTAGCAAAGCTTGTAATTTATCCCATCTTTCATGAGCACAATGCTTCTTCCACTGCTAATCACCTCCCTGCCCAGATAACTCTGATCAAGTTGATGCACAGTTAATAAAATCTCAGAAACTGATATTGGTGTTCAACCTAAAGACCAGAAAAGCAAAGCAGTCAGTCACTGGCTCTTACCTCTACCTCAGTCCGAAATGGCAGTCTAGCCTGCAGGAATCTCAGAATGAGACTGTGTCTGAGAGCTGTCTCCTCCCGTTTTATAATCCTCTCTAGGGCTGGAATGCACCACTGAGATTAAAGGCACGCACTGCCCGGTTTCTATGGCAACTAGTGTGGCTACTGGAACTAAAGGTGTGTCACCACTGCCTGGTCTGTAAGGCTGGCCAGTGTGGCTGTTTTACTCTCTGATCACCACAAAGCTTTATTTATTAAAATACAAATGAGATGCCAATACACACGGTGCTCATCAAAGCTCAATGTCTCGATCCTCCCCTCCATGAGAAGCACCATCTGAGGTCCCAAATGCTGAAGGAAAGCATGAAGAAGATCACAGGCATAACCTTCTTCTGAGTTTGGGACCATGGGGATCAAATGATCAGAGGTTAGAAGCATTTGAACTTATCCATACCTAAGAAGGAAGACAGAATGCCCGATTCCACTCGAGAACTTGGCTTTGTGTTGGAAGTCCCCAGCTTTCCAAAGTCTGATGAAGACTGGTAATCATAGACATCATTGTCAGGCTAAACTGATGTTCCAATGGAGAGAAAGCCTTGGGCCACCACCCAGGACTTAAGTCACTGGAAGACCAGGTAAAGTTAGGAGCAGATGGATGGGAGCTGGCCAAGTGGCAGGTGTTGGCTTAAAAGGTAGCTTCTAAGGATGTGTCACCGTAGCTAACTAATGTCTTAAAATGGTCTACATGCTGTGGCCCCTTCTCCATCACCAGGGAAATCTGTGTCCCGGCCCACCATGTGCACCCGGTGGCGGGGAGGGATTGCATGGAGAGTATTCTGCTCATAAGCACTCTTGACCTGGTCTCACCCCACTCTTCAGAAGTTACAGTTCTAGATCCCTCTGACTGTGTACATGCATAATTATACATGATGCATTTCCCAACTAGTGTGCTTTGGTATTATAATTAAATGGCCATTTGTATAATTATTTATTTAATATCCACTGTTCTGCATCACAGCGGCTGAGGAAGGTTGTTTCAGAGGTACTGTCCAAGGGTGCCCAGTGCAGGAGGAGACCCGCTCCCATTCACCTGGCTCTGTGCCTAGCCTTGTGCGTCTTCTGGGAGGAAGGGACACCTTTGCTTAAGTGACATAGTACACCCTCTGTGCTCACAGGGTTCCTACCCCATGAATTCCATGAAACCCATGTCTTTGGCGGTTTTATATCACTGTCTCCTCCTGCATTAACCCAAAGCCAAGTACATAGAAAGTAATCAGTAAGCATGTGTGGAATGAATGTTCTTCCTGTGTGCATGCATGAATGTGTGTATCCCATGAAAGCATATGTGAACGCCAGGTGTTGATGTCCAGATGTCTTGTTCAGCTGTTTCTCTTTTTATTTGTTTGTGTTGGAGGCAAAGTCTCTCACTGAACCTGAAGCTTGTTTTCTGGACTAGACCGGATAGCAAGCAAGTTCCCAGGATCCACCTGTCTCCACCCCCAGTAATGGGATTACAGATACATATTACCACACCTGGTTCTTTCATGGGTGCTAGGGATCTGTATTCAGGCCCTCATGTTGCTACAGCAAGCACTTTACCCAAAGAGCTACCTCCACAGCCCATATGAATGCTTTTAAAATAGTTTGCAGGGTACTGGGAGTTTTTAATCAAAGATGAACTAAGCCACAGGCTCAGGACAAAGCCACGGGAGAAGTAGGGAGTGGGCATCAGATCCCTCATCAGACCACAGCCAGCAATTTTCTTCCTTATTTTTTAATAATTAAAATCTTGCCTAACTTGTAAGATGAATAACACCCAGGCCAGAATATCAAACATTTACCCCAAAGACCACTTTAATAAAGGACAAGAAAATAATATGAGCCAAGTTCTTCACAAGGTCACTAGCCACCTCAGTATGTGGGAGAGCTTCTCCATTAGAAGGCTCTCCTGGATGGCAACCATATGTTCCACTTAGTAAATAAGACCAAGGAAAGCCAGGATCAATCTCCTCCTTGCCCCTCTCCAGCAAGGAGAAGGTCTTAGTTCATTCCTCGTGACCCAGATAGCTAATGTGGATCATCCTATGAGAAAGAACAACTCCGGTCCTGGAACTGGACCCACAGATGAATGGCAATAAATACAAAGAGGCTCCTATAGAAACTTGAAAGTTCTAGAAATGTCCACGTACTAAAGTAAAAAAGTGCCAGATCTGCAGAGTGAAGACACTAACTTGCTTTTACTACTACAAAGCCCTTGCTCTCAGTTCCACCCCACACTTCTGGGTGATTGACACCTATAGTACGGCCATTCCTCTAGCTCTTTCCAACCCTGAACCAAGCCCACAGCTAGACAGAAGGAGGCAGGAGGGTTCCAGCACACCCCAGGCTCCTTCTCTATGCCTGGCACAGGGCTGGGTACTCAGCGCTCTTTGTCCCAGCGAGACCCAAGTCTTCTGTAGACATATAAAGCCTTCTTGGGAGGTTGATGGAATGGAAGGGCAACAGAGACCACTGATCTCACAGTACAAAGGAACTGGTCACTATGTCCTGACCTGTCATCTCCCGAGGGAAGAGGAAAGCCCTGAGTGGTGAGAAGGCCACAGAACGACTCGAGAAAGGTATGGACTTGTCACAGATGAAAGAGCTCAGTTCATGAAACAAGTCTTGGAGTTTTAAATGTAAAGCTTCATCAGGTAAGCTGAGGGTCATGGAGCCTATGGGAGCTTGGAGGACCTAGAGTGCTGAGTTTTTATTAGGGATAACTGTATGCAAAACTACCATATAATCTTTAAACCTGTGTTCCTAAGGAACAGACAATTTTGTTTAATAGATCACCAGGCAGAACAAAAACAAGGACTCCTGGACTGAAAATATATGGGAGCAGGACAAGCCTTGTGTCTCAAGAAACACACATTCCATCCCTTGAGTGGGAATGATCATTTCATGCTGTCCCTAGAGTGCCAAGGGTCAGAGTGCTCTTAGATGCAGAATGTATTTCTTTCTCAAACAGGGCTGCTGGTAATGTGGAATGTCCTGAAAACATGACCTTGATGATGACACTGGGACCCTAAACACATACATATAGCATAAATACAGCTTTAGTTTAGGCTTTGTTCAGTTAAACCAACAAATCCATCTGCTCAGTAAATATCTGGAGTAGCTATTTTGGACTGTTCATTGTTCTAGACAGTAGGAACACTTCAGAGATAGAGTCATTCACAGCCCATGCCCTGTTGGAGCTAAAGGTAAACCCTTTAGGAAAAAAATAATAATGATGATGAAGAAGGCAGACTCAGTTAAACATTCTGACAAGGAATAGTGAAGGGGAAAGTCAGGGTCTGGGACCCAGAGTCTTTGATGAGAAACACTGAGAACATACTGGAGGCAGCCATGGGATATCCTAGTTTTGGGTTCCTTCATGATGAGACCTTGGGTTAGATTCAAGCGCCAACACCATATTAGCAAGATGAACCAGGAAGCCCCTAGTGAGGCCAGTGTGAGAAGGAAGCTGTCAGAAAGTATGAAGGAGCAAGTGAAGACCCTAGGCAGGTACAACACAGTCCATTTGGTGGCATTGGGCACTCCTGAGATTCACACAGTGCACAGGGAGCTGGGGGTATATAACCCCCAGTCAGAATTGTCTGGAGGCTGCCCTGAGGATGGTTGTACACCAATTCCCAAGCAGCTCTTCTGTTGTGGTTGAATGGTTAGAATTCAGGAGAACCTCTTGGCAAAGAAGGTGGCTGCTGATGACTGGGCATCAGATCAGTGTGCAGGGACAGAGGAAGGGTGGAGTGGGCGAATACGGGCAGTCCAAGGCAGCACATGGAAGAAAGGGGTGGGCAGGGAGGGCAAAGATCAAGAAAGGAAAGGAGCTATCTAGAGTTTTGCTGTGAAATTGAGCCTGGGATCTGGTGTCAGACAATCTGGGTGTAAATGTCAGCTCTCATAGGCTGGCCGTGTGTCACTGGGGGAAATTACTATCTTATCTGAGCCTGGGGAACAAGACAAATCATAAGTAGTGAATCCAGAAATACATAATGAGTATAAAATGGAGTAAGGCTCTCTGGGCCTTTAACACAATGCCTGAGACATGTTACTGTCTTGTATTTTATCAAGAGAAAGAGAGTGAGGGTCTGAAAGGGGGAAGAAGAGGACCTGAGGCCATTAGGGCAGCAATGGCCATGTCATGTAAAACATCAATACCCATCTTAGAGTCTAGGTATCAGCTGTGGGTGGATTGGAAGTCACAGAAGACTTTGAGCTAAGGGGTTGGCTGAAATAGCTATTCTAGGATGTAGTGACCTCCAAAAATACGGATCACCTTTTCTTCTACATCTTCCATGCTTAGATTGCTGATGGCAGAGGATGAAGGTGCTGCTTTGCATTAAATAACTGGAATCCAGAAGCTGATGGAAGGAAAGATACATTAGTCTGAATCATCCTAAGCTGCCCTGACTTGGCTGTGGAAGGATCTGTCTCATTTGCCGTTGGCAGACATAACTCACTGACCATGCTGACTAGGGCTGCTGTCCAAAAGAGTCTGCATTTTCCAAGCAGCTGCCAAAGGTGGGTAGAATGTCCCCTAAAACTACTGGGGGGCATAGACTGGTCGATACAGAGGCCATGGAAATATCTGTATGCAAATGAGTTCTTCTCAAAGAGGAAATAAAATACTCTTCTAGGGAAATGCATTTGAATGTGGAAAACACACACACAAACAGAGAAAGAGAGAGAGAGGTTGGTTATTCTGAATCTAAAAGATACTTCTTTGGAAAGACCTAGGCTGAGGGTGATCATGGTCTTTCAGCTCAGAAATAGTTCTATTTCTAAAGAAGAGGATTATGGAACATTTGTTGGCTCCTGATATTTACCTTTTAAATTATTTCCATCTCACTGGGGTATAACTGACAACAAAATTCTATATATTCAAGATACATATTATGGGATAGATCTTAAATGCTCCCTCCCCCTAATCTCATGTGTTGATGTCTTGCTGTCTCAGTTAATCACACCAACAATGGTCAATCTTGACTGTCAACAGGACTGGATTGAGAGACACCTAGTACATTAGAACACCACACTTTTGGGTGTGTCTGTGGTGATGTTTTCAGACATGGCTTGAATATGGGACAGCAAATTGAAGCCAGAAGATCTGCCGTGCATGTGGGTAGCACAGTTCAATAGGATGGGGATCGAGAGAGGTCAAAAGAAAGAGGAAGTCCACCAGTATGGGCCAACTTAACTCTTTGGCAAGTGTGTTTATTGCTACTGTATAACACACACACACACACACACACACACACACACACACACACAGAGGCATGCTCCACCAGAGAACCTGAACTAAGAAAGCAATGGTAGAAACTTCAGGAGGTAATAGAGGTTATTAGGGGGACTTTCCTTGAACAACTCCATTCCACCACCACCTCCAAATCAGGTAAGCAGCTTGTCTCTGGCATGTGCCCCCTGTCATGATGTTGTGCCTCATCATGAGTCAAAAATAATCAAGACAAATGACAATGCCACAACAAACTGAAAATGTCAACAAAGAAATAGAAACACAAAAGAAAATCCATAGGAACCATTAGAGTTGAAAAGTACAGTAACTGAAATGAAGAGTTCATCAGAGAGGTTCAAGGGTAGATCAGAAGTGTCAGGAGACAGTCGATATCCAATAGAGAGTATGTAACCCAAAGAAGAAAGTATGGAAAATGAACAATATTAACAGAGTCTCAGAGAAATGTGAGACATCCAAGTGTACCATTACAAATGCAATGTGAGCCCCTGAAGAAGAGGCGGATGCTGTGGAATAGTCCTCTTGCATAGTATAAAGATTTGTATTTGATTTGGTTTAATAAAGCACTAATTGGCCAGTAGCCAGGTAGGAAGTATAGGCGGGGTGACCAAACTAAGGATGATGGGAAGGAAAGGGGTGGAGTTAGGAGTCACCATCTAGATGTAAAGGGAGCAGGAGAGGAATGTGCCATGCTAATAAAGGTACCACCATGTGGCAGAGCATAAATAAGGAATATGGGTTAATGTAAAATGTAAGAGTTAGCTAGTAATAAGCCTGAGCTATCAGTCAAACATTTATAATTCATACTCAACCTCTAGGTCCGTTATTTTGGAACTGGCAGGTGGTAGAGAAACATCTGTCTACAAGTGGAAGAGAAAAGGGGACCAGAAAGTTATTTAAATAAATAATGGCTAAAACATCCCTGAATCAATGAAGCACACTAGTGGATACACCTAAGAAACTCAACAAACTACAAATAGAAGTAAAGAACTGTCATAGAAACAAATCCTAGCACAAGACAAGGAAAGACAAGGATAAGGATATCCTAAAAGCTGCAAGGGAAAATAGATGTGTTGCATACCAGGGAGCCTAATAAGGTTAATAGCTGGCTTCTGGTTACAAACAATCCCAGGAAGAAACAGTATCATAGATTCAAATTGCTCACAGGAAACAACTGTCAGTCAAGTCAGGACAATTACCTTTCAAATATGAAGGCAAACTTTTAAGATGTCCTCAGATAAATTAAGTTGCTAGCTAACTCACCTAATTAAAAACAGCAAATGAAGTCTTCAAGCTGAAATGCGTGATCTTAGGTAGTAATTTAAATACTCACAGAAACCAGAGAACATCACTGACACTCCTAAAGACAAAGTAAATGTGGAGCTCTTCACTATGTTCTTTAGAGAAACAAGCAATTGTAGGGAACAGTATGCAACTGTACTGCTGGGCCTCTGCTGTACCAACCATGGATGCTTTTGCTAATAACAGCACAGAATAGGCTGATGGGACCAGAGTTAAGAAAATGACACTGGAGGGCAACTCATTTTTAAGACCCCACAACAGAGACAGCTCAACTTAAAAACAAAGGGTCTGCAGAGAAAACTGTCCAAAGAAGGTAGAAAGCTGAGCAATAAGCACCTATATAAGCATCAATAGCTGTATAGGTTGATCATGCAGTATCTTCCATAGGTTCAAGTGTTCAAGCACTTGGTTCCCTGCTGGTAGTGCTGTATTGGGAGGTTGTGATATTTTTTGGATGTAGGGGAGGTGGCTGGCAGACTTAGGGCCAGAGGAGTGGGGCCCCCACTTGGGATGGAGCCTCTTTGATTCCTAGTTACCCACACAAATTAACCGGTGCCTTATGTACCAGCCATCCCTATCATCTTGGAGTGCAGTTCCTGAATCATGAGCCAGAACAAACCCTTCCTCCCTTAAGGAATGTTTGTCAGGTATCACACAGCACTAAGAAAAATAACAGGTATAAGCATAAAAGAAATGCAAAGGAAAATTACAAGCAGACAATGGTTTCTACCCACTAATACACTATACACCCCCAAAAGATGGGATGTAGCTAGGGACAAAGATAAAGAGTGCCAGAGACCTCACTTACTTCCAGTGGGGAATAGAAAATGGTGCCATGTGGTCCATCATTTCATAGCTAGTAATAACCACCCCCAAAGTATCCACCCACACAAATTTATACAGGTATTGATGTAGTGTTATTTTTCACAGTCCAAAACTAAAATGTCCTTCAACAAATAAATAGAGAAATAAGTTGTGTCATACATCCATACAATAGGACATTTTAGGACTGCGGAATGCTCCGCCTCAGATGGAATATCGATGATGCACCCCTCCCCACAGGGCTCAGAGATCTCCACAGAAGAGGGTGTGGAAAAGACCAGCACAGCCAGAGGCAGTAGATGCTTATAATAAAGCAGCATCGTCCAGACACAGCAGGATAGCTGCACAGATAATCTCACAGCAGCTGTGAGAGAATGTGCAAGACCCATGCAAGCTCAAAGCAGACAGAATGCAGAACTGAGGTAGGGAGGTAGACATAGCCCACGCTGCTGAGGAGCTATTGGGAATTGATAGATGTTGGGAAAGGGAGAGTCAGTTCCCTGTAAGATCAACCATGTCTGGTGGGTGGCCACACACCCAAGAATATATGGGCAGCACTGATGATGGGTTTAAAGAAAACAGTGAGAACACAAAGTTGTGTGGGTAGAGAAGAAGGGGTGGATCTGGGAGGAATTGGGGAATGAAATTATCAAAACTCTCAACATTTAACAAAATATTTAAAAATAAATTATTTATTAATGCTGCAATATCAATGAACCCTGAAAACATTACACTAAATGAAACACACCACTTAAACACAGAACTGCATATTATATGGCTTAATTTATTTACTATGTGGAATAGACAGCTAGTGGGTTGACGACTCTGGGTTGTTGAAAATTGGACAAGAGTTAATGGTTTCAGGCTTTCTCTATGGGTGACAGAAATGTCCTAGTCTAAGGACTTATAAAAAACTCCATGAATGAACAATAAACTATAAGCTATAAGCATATACCACAAAATATTTTAATGGTTGAACTGTATCATAAGTAAATTTTCTTTCCATAAAAATTTCCAAGTCTAATTTTTGAAAATGCACAAGTTATTTACAACAAAAGCTATAAAAAGTATTCCAGAGAAGAACTTCATAAATAAATGGGGAGAGAGGCTGTTGATAGAGCAGAACACTTGTTAGTGAAGAGACATCTATTCTCCCTCAGGGCAGTTCATTGACTCCACATAAGCTCCACCCCTTCCCTGGGAGGCCTCAGAGGAAGAAAGGGCTTGTAATTGCCAAAGGCAATCTTGATAAAATAAAAAAAAAAAGAACACAGAGGAAGGGCTCAAACTGCCTGACTTCAACCTGCACTGTGCTGTTATGGTAACCAATAGGGTGAGGTCAGCTCAGGGAACCAGCACAGAGTTTCAGACAGCAGGCATAGTGAAGATGTAGACCCATCCTTTAACACTCAACTAACTTTTGCAGAAGCACTAAAGCAATCTTATGGAGAAATGGAAGTCTTTTCAAGAAAGGAAGCTGAAAAGTTATCTCAATATGGAAACACATCAGCTTCCAACTCGACCTCACACTATGTTACAAAAATTGATTTGAGAAAAGCTTCCGAATAAAAACAAAAATTATAAAGTTTTCTTTAAAAGACTGACTTTTATATGTGTGTGTGCATGTCATGTGTTCAGCACAGGTGCAGGTGCCCACAGAGGTCCAGAGAGGGCATCAGATGCACTGAAGCTGGAGTTACAGGAGAGTCGCCTGACATGGGTACTAGGAACCAGCACCCTTAACCATTAAGCCACCTCTCTGGCTCCAAAAATAAAGTTTTATTTTTAAAAAATAAAACAATGAAGGTATCTTTGCAACTTCAGGGTAGCAAAGGGAATTTTTCCCAGTACACAGTAATAACCACGAAAGAAAGATTTATTCAAAGTCTAAACCGACTTTTAATCAAGAGGTACCGACAAGAAAACTAGTGAGCAAACAAACATCTCCATCACAACGAGAGAAAACATTACAAAGCATTTAGCTGGCCCCCAAAAGAAAAAAAACTTAGAATATGGAAAACACTACCAACTAACCCTAAAAGAAGAGAGGAAATGAATGCTAGCAGATTATACGCAAATAGGAGATATGTGAACAGTCACTATGCAAAAGGCCAGACAAAACAGTGTTGTTAATCATCAGGGAAATGCAAAGCAAATCTGCCAAGAGGTACCACTAAATACACACCAAGATGGTAAAATTAGAAAGACTAAGAACACCAAATGTTAGAGTGATCTGGTGGAGTAGGAGGGCCTTCTGTCTATGTGTTAATTTCATTGGTCAAATAAAGAAACTGTCTTGGCCTTTTGATAGGACAGCAGCTTAGATAGACAGAGTAGACCTAACAGAATGCGGGGAGAAAGAAAGCAGAGTCAGGCAGACGCCATGCTTCTCCTACCCAAGACGGACGCTGCTTAGATTCATGCTGGTAAGCCACAGTCAAGTGGCGATACAGATTATTAGAAATGGGTTAAAAGAATATGTAAGAGTTAGCCAATAAGAGGTTAGAACTAATGGGCCAGGCAGTGTTTAAATGAATACAGATTCTGTATAATTATTTCAGGTGTAAGCTAGCTGGCAGCCGGGCGGTAGGCCCACCGCTCCTTTTTACAACAATCTGGAAAGTCTGGAGTTATGTACATTGCCAGTGGGAGGGAAAACTGAGGCAAGCATTTTGGAACAGGGGTCAGCAGCTTCTTCTAATGTTAAAAACAGGTAGCTTTTGACTCACAAGGGCTACTCTATTTTAAAAACAACATGCATAGAAAGAACTATGAAAAAACATTTATGGAGGATTTATTCATAATTGGAGAAATCCCCAATGCTACCAAGAATAGATTGCACTCAATAGGGCGACATACAGCTCATCAATAAAAAGGAATAAAATATTGATATTTACAACAACATGAATGAATTAGAAGACACTCTACTGATCAAAATCTTCCATGCACTGAAGAGAGCACGTTGTATGATTTCCGAATATAAAGTTTAAATAGACAAAGCTAATCTGTAGTTTAAAAAAAAGAAAAAGGGGAAGAAAAGAAAGAAGATATAGGAGAGGTAAAGAGAGAATGCCTGACACCAGGGGATGAGGACTGGCTGAGCTGAAGAGTGGATGCCTGACACCGGGAGATGAGGATTGGCTGGAAGTGGACAGAAGGGACACATCAGTGAGCAGTGTTCTTCTGTCAGGACTGATTGGCTCTGACTTATATATTTCAAAGTATGAATCATTAACATGGCAAAAATTTCAAAATAAATGTTACCTTTTATTAGTGGGGGTGGGGAAGTAGCAGGAAAAACAAAACCAGCCAAGTGAAAAACAGGAAAAAAGAATAGTAGTGTGGGTCAGGTTTCTATCACCATGACCAATGCCAGAAAGGATTTGAACAGAGAAGGCTTATTTCTGCTCACGGTCTCAGAAGGTCCCTGTTCACAGGCCCTTGGATCCATTGTTCCTTGGTTACTGAGAGGAGGAGCTGCTCATGCCATGGTGGTCAAGAAGCAGAAAGAAATGCCTGTAACGGGGCTTCTGCCTTCCCTCTTGCTCCATCCATGGCACTTACATTTGGGGTAGGTTTTCCCCCTCTAGTCAGTAGTCTCTGGAGACCCTCACAGACACCACAGTGTGTTTTACTGGTCTTCTAGGTGGTTTTCATGCCAGACAAGTTGATGAGCCAAACTGAGATGCCTGGGGCATGGGGATTCCTTAGGCACTCACTTCTTACTTATATGTGCAAAATATTTATGATAAATTGCTAGGACTAAATAAAGTGGAATCGAGAAGAGAGGGAGGGTAGGCAAGAGGAAAGGTGGGAGGGA
>LOJH01000602.1:0-47878 GCA_001685095.1 Ellobius talpinus | reverse complement strand
GAGAGAGAGAGAGAGAGAGAGAGAGAGACTTACAGGCCAATCTGCTGCCCAGACCAGAGTCAAGGTGAAGTTCCCAAGACACAGCAGAGGAATGGGGAATGGGATATAATGTAGGGACCTGGACCAGGCCTGGGAAGCACCTCTGCTTCCAGCCCAGGCAACCTTGGCTTCCGCAGGAGGCCTTAAGCCCCAAACCGAAGGCTAACTGAATGGGACAGTGAGTTGGCACATTTGCTGCTAAAGCTCCCTTCAGTCCCACCCCTGACCACCTGAGCACCGCCTTGGCCTGGTGTGGAAGGGTGGGGGTGGGGACTCACCTTTCAGCTGCCTTCCTGGAACTTCTGCCTCCCATTGCCTGGAACAATCCAGGAGGACGCACGTAGCTCAGATCACAGAACACGCTCAGTGCATACAGGTGTGTGACCCTCGTCCCGTTTCCCATACAAGGAAACCAAGGCTTAGAAAGGGGCAGGGCCAGATCTCGAGCACAAATCTATCCCAACACTAAAGCCACCTCCTCAGGGACCTGAGTAGAGTAGGGATGATGGACAGCAAGGAGTACCCGGGGAACCTAGCTGCTTTCCAGGCTGTGGGGACCACGAGCTGAGCTCCTGCTGTATGCTGACCCCAAAGAAACATGGGTGAGACACAGGGGAGATGCCAGAAGGGTGGCAGGCATGTGCCGGCCTCTGCAGTGGCTCCCTGTGAGGTGATCAGCTTTCCCAGGTGGCTGCCAGCACCTGGGAGGGCTGCCCCAATTCTGTAACCATACTAGGTTCCGGGCGAGGCGCTGTGAGCCTGGAGGGGGTGGGGTGGATGTGAGAGGCAGTCATGGCAGGGAAGGTGGGCTCACAGAGGACAGGGAAGAGGTTCCAGGGACACCAGGGCCGGGGAGCTTGGCTGGAAGTCCAGCACCCATCCCGTGTGCAATGGGGAGTCATGGAAGACTTCTGAGCAGGATCAGACAGGCATTTCAGAGTCATGTGGCCAGCGAGGAACAGCCGTGTGCAGCTCAAGCAGGGCTAACTTTAGGCCCCTGTTAGTCCCAGCCTCCCCGGAACCTCCACTTGTGCTGTTTCCTAGAACCTCCTGGACATCTGTGCCCCAGAGGCCCTGCTGAACAACCCAGCCAGGCTCTGGTCATTTGTCCAGGTCACCATGCGGCCTCCCCACCTAATCCCCCAGTCCCTGAAGGCAGAGTCCTGGTCACTGTGGCTCCGTCCCTCAGGGAGGAGGGGAGCTAGAGAGAGAAGAGCCTCAGGCAAGGTCCCTCAGCTCAAGGTGGCAGAGCCAGGAGAGGAGCTGGGCCACCACAGGAGGAAGGGCTTCAGGTCCCTTCCAGACTTGGAACTACACACAGCAGAGCCACAAGCGCCTTTTATGACTCTTGTTCAGAATCCCAGAAGGCAGGTGAGAGCCTCTGGCCTCTACAGCGCCCTTGGGCTGGAGTGGCCCTGGAGAGGGATGAAAGGGAAGGGCCTAACCTGGGCTCACACAGCTATGGCTCTCAGGTGGGAGCCTGCGTGTTTCCCCCAGCTCTGCCCAGGCCTGACTGCCCAGAGTACCAACTCTGGGACTCTGAGCCTGGGGAAGGCCCTGGGCTCTCTCCATGCCTGTGTAAGTTTAAACCAGTAGTGGTCCCTCTGTGAATCAGGCCTTCAAAGGTTCATTTATTAAGTACCTGCCAAGGGGCTGAGACTTTCACAAGGGACTGGATGATTGCAAAGGCCCTGAGGGGATTTGCCTGAGCAGCTGTCTCAGGAAGAAGAAGCCCACTGTTGTGGACCAGCTCAGACAGAGACAGGAGGGGCTGAGCCAGAGAACTTTCTGGCACAGTCAGCTTTCTCTCTCTGTGACTGAATGCCTGAAGAAATCACTGTCTACAGAAGAAAGGTTTATTCTGAATCTGAGTCTACGGCCACCTGTCGTCATGGTGGCCTTTGGTGTTCTAACACCCACTGTTAGGACACACCACCAGTGACATCACTTCCTCCCACTAGACCCCATTTCTTAGAGGATCCACTACCTTCCAAGGTGCCACAGGCTAATTAACCAAGAAAGATTTTGACCCACAGACCTTTGAGGCCGGGTGTTCTCATATTTTAGGTCCTGATTATAGTAGGCCTGGGGAAAACAGTGAACCCCAGGGTGGCCATGAGGAGCCCAAATGCATGTCCCTCTGGGGTTCAGTTGCAAGAATGAGACACAGTGAGTTCTTAATAAGATCTACAATTAGCCCTGCTAAAAGATCAGGGAATTGTGGGAGTTGGGGCTGCATTATGGTCTGGTTCCGGGGGGGGGGCGGGGAGCTGGACTTGAGCCCCCTCAAGTCTGTTCCTTTTCAGGCTGGGGTTCATGGCCCTCTTTTCTGCCTCTTAAGAAAGCTGAAGACTATCCCCCAGCGTCAGACCTTCCCAGGCCTTGGGACACATGGGGCGCACAATGGCATTCAATCAGACCCTCAGCTCCGGAAGAAAACACACCATGTTAACACCTTTATTGCGGGCCGAGCTGTATTTGAGATATTAAAAGACATCCTGTTTCTGCCCCCATGTCACTTCTGAGATGTAGCATAGATAAATGATATATCACCGCTCGAGATCTACCGAAACCATTAGTAACCGTGACATTTTGACGTCAGATTTTAAAAAATTCCTAAGTAATCTTTTTGATTTATGAAACGCTGTCTGGGTTCATCGAGAGAGATTTCAGATTTATCACCGCCTGGTTAGAATTATTAATGATTTTCAATTTGTAAATCCGAAGTCGAGAAAGTCTGTGAGCTCAGGGCGAAAACTCCCTCTGATGGAGGCCTGGCCTCTCCTCCCGCTGCTGTTCTGCCTCCAGGAGATGAGGGACAAAGGTTCTGTGCACCTGGCACAAAGTTTCCCCAAATCCTGTTTGCAACCAGCAAGACAGTGTGGGGGCCCTCCAGGGAGGGGTGTCAGGCCCACTTTTCAAATGGGTCTCTCACACAGGCAGGAGAGCTGCTCCAGATATTCTGGTCATGCGTGGTCAGTATGGGTGGAGATAGTAGGGGCATCAACTGGCCTTCCTTTGGATTGGGTTCAGAGCCAGCTATCCTTGCCCAAGGCAGAGCCCATGCAGGCTGGACCTGCTCCCAAGCCAGATGCTGTTCATCCAGGAGCCCCTGGCCTGTACTTCCCTGTGAGCCTTACCTCTGTCCCCATTGACACCTCCAGGAGCCACCAGCAGGATGGAAAACTGACAGGGGACCACTGGAGCCCGGGCCTCACACACATGAGAGGTGGGCACATCATTCAGCTACTGCCCCCAGCCACCCTGGGCTGGGTGTCATACTCATTGGCAGTTTCTATACATCCTGGTGCTGAGACTGCACTCAGACCAACCTAGCCTTCTGGATAATGTTCTGTGCACCTGGCA
Source organism: Ellobius talpinus (assembly GCA_001685095.1). Lineage (NCBI taxonomy): Eukaryota > Metazoa > Chordata > Mammalia > Rodentia > Cricetidae > Ellobius > Ellobius talpinus. Next base: position 44,473 of record LOJH01000602.1, on the reverse strand, counting down.
CAAGATCTAAATGAGGAAAGCTACAACGACCTCAAAAAGATAGTGAAGGAAAAATTAAATACTTGGAGAGACAATCCCTCTTAGAGAGTGGGAAGCCTCAGTGTTGCCAGATCTTCCCACCTTGGACTGTCCAGCCTGGTTGCAAGCACGAAGTTCTTCTGCAGATCTAGACTGATGTCACATGGAGAGGCAGAAGACCCAGAGTGGCCATCTAGATACTGGAGGAAAACGGTAAAGTGGTAGGCCTGCTCACACAGTCAGTGTGGTGTGGGGGAGACCACAGACAAATGCCTAGACAGAGCCAACATCCCTGAGACAGATCGCTAAACGTGGTCAGCTGACGGCAGACGAGAACAGGAGCTGTGGCGCAGAGAACATCTAATGACAAATCCTGTGGGAAGGATTCTGGACCCTTTCCAGTGACACAGTCTGGATGAAGCCACATGGCTAGCTAGACAACTCCCGCAATGGACACGCCTTTCGTGCCCACACTGAAGAAGCAGGTACCTGCAGATCTCTGTGAGTCCACATCACCCTGGTCTACATGATAAGTTCCAGGCCAGCGGGAGCTACATAAAGAGAGACCCTGTCTCATAAAAACCAAACCAAACCACAACCTTCCTTCAAGGTAACATAGGAAGCCCAGATGAATTTTAGCAGAGATGGAACTTTAGACACCACCCTGAAGGCAGAGCCACACAGCAACGTGGAGGTCCTGCCCGGTAAAGGACAGGTCTCTAGAATGAGGTGAGCAACAGACTCCAAGAAGATGTTTGCAAGGCTCACATCGGCTAGCACAGAATATCAAAGAACGGCTAATATGTAACAAAAAACAGACAAGCCAGTTTTAGAAATGGATAGAAGACCTGGTCACATGCCTCTCCAAAGAAAATACCCAGATGGAAAATCAGCAGACAGAAGTGGTCAGTGCCATGTATCTTTAGGGGATTTTGCACAAGAGAAGGGGCGGCAGATCAGCTTGATCGCTAAAGTGCCTGCCATGAAAGCTCCAGGACCCAAGTGAGAGACTCTGCACCATCCTTAAAAGTGTGCATTGTGCACCTGTGAGGTCAGCACTGAGGAGGCGGACACAGGAGGATCTCCAGGGCTTTCTGGCCAGCCATGGGACGCAGTCAGTGAGTTCCTGGCTCAGGGAGAGATTCGCAAAAAAGTTGGGGAGGGAGAATGGAGAGAGGATGAAGTCCTGAGTGAATGTATGTTGCTGCCTTTCTGAGCATGCCTCAGACTAACAGGAATTGCATTCGCCCCTGGCCTGAGTCCAGATGTTGGAGAATGAGTGATCTTTACCTAAAAACAGACCTCCTGTAGCTGCCTTGTTCAGGGTGACTGCTACCCCAAGCCTGAACCCTACACAGACCCTCTACTGAGTTTAGCTAACCTGCTGCCTCCTTCAGGCTGTATATAATAAACTCGCTGGAGTCTGCAGGTAGCTGCTGGTATGTCTCCATCGGAGTTTATGGCCCACTCCATGTCAGTTTGTGTCTGTCTCTTTAAATCTCTTGTCATTCCTAGTCTGGGCTGCTGCAACCAAGGAAGACACCAAGATCGACACACACACACACACACACACACAGACACACACACAGAGACATACACACACAACACACACATAAAAGCAAAGTGGAATTTCACTGCAAGCCACTCAGAACAGCCAAAATCCAAGACACTGACAGCACTAAATGCTGGTAAGGCTGTGGAGCATCAGAGCTCTTCCTCCTCAAGGCTGGGATGCAAATACCTTGGCCTCTGATTCAGGAATAGTTTCAGCAGATAACCCAGCAATTGCACCCTTAAGGGTTGACCCAAATGAATCAAAAAAACTTCTAGCTACACGAAAAACTAGTTCTAGCCATTTACAGCGGCTTCGTTCATAATTACCCAAACTGAGGAGCAGCAAGACACCCTGCAGAGGACAAATGCAAACATGCAGGCATAGCCAAGTAGATGGGATACTATTCAGCACTAAGAAGGGATGAATTACCAAGCATGTGTTATTACAATCATATAATATCCTCAAAGAATCTATTGGAAGCAATAAAAAGGCCAGGGATAGAGCAAGTTGGGTGCATAGATGGAAGATGGAGTTTTAAGAAAACATCAAAACTCTATGGATGTAATGATGTGCACATGTCATTAGACATGTCAGAAAACAAAGTACAGCTGGACACAGTGGGCCATGCCTTGTAAGTGCAGCTCCTGGGAGGTGGAACCAAAAGGATCAAGAGTTCAAGGTCTTTCTCAGCTGCATAGTGTGTTTGAAAACAGCCTAAGCTATGGGACCATCTTGAAAATCTAGTGCCAAGAGGTGGATCCAGTGTTAATATAGATTTATATTTAGAGGCTGATAAGATGGCTCAGTGGTTAAGGTGTTTGCTGCCAAGAATGCCAATCCAAGTTTGATTCCCAGAACCCACACAGTGGAAGGAGAAAACCAACTGCTGAAAGCTGTCTTCTGACCTCCACACACACACACACACGCACACATACATGCACTCACACGCACACACGTGTGCACACATGCACACACGCGCACACACATGTGTATGCAAGCACACATGCGCACACACACATGTGCACACACACACGCATCAGCTAGGAGTGACTGTGCTCCAGCACCGCAGTCTTCTGATGACCACGTATGTAGGCTGCTGTGAGGGAAGTTGTAGCTGTGGACAGGGGCACTGAGTACAGGAGAAATCTGTGTAACTTTTTGCTCTAAATACGGAGTTTATCAGTTAAACCAAAAGCAAAAGATGACTAAAATGAAGGGATGAAGGGAAGAGGAAGGGAGGGGAGGATGCAGTAGGCAGGGAACCCAGCTCACAGGCCATGGCTCTTGAGGACATCTCACCTTGCTGAGACTCTGGGAAGGCCTGCACATGGCTCCAGTGGAGAGCACTTAGGCAGACGGAACACAGCATTTTAACATTGCAGGGGCCAAGGAGACTGCAGATGCTAATGGGAAAGACATAACATTTTATTGCCTGGTGTGATGGCTATTCTTGGTTGTCAACTTGACTACATCTGGAATTAACTAAAACCAAAATGGCTGGACACATCTATGACAGACTTTTTCTTAATTAAATCATTTGAAGGGGGAGACCTAGTTCTAATCCAGGGATGTGAGATGGGAAGTTCCACCACGGATCTGCCTCATCGTTTTTGTTTTTTGTTTCTTGAGACAGGGTTTCTCTGTGGAACTTGCTCTGTAGACCAGGCTGGTCTCAATCTCAAAGAGATTCTCCCGCCTTTGCCTCCCAAGTGCTGTGATTAAAGGCATGTGCCAACAATGCCCGGCATATATGCCCCATTTCTACTGGCAGCCAAAAATAAAGGATGTGGAAGAAGGAAGCTCTCTCGTTGCCCGCTCAACCTCCCTGGCAAGTCTATTCCTTCACTGGCGTTAGAGCCCACCTCTTTGGGATCTCATCTGAAGACCAGCTGAGACACCCAGCCTCATGGACTGAGCAACTACTGGATTCTCAGACCTTCTGTTGGTAGACAACCATGGTTGGACTAGCTGGACCACAGCCTGTGAGCTATTCTAATAAATCTCTGTTCTCTCTCTCTATAGATCCAGTCTATAAATTCTGTTGCTCTACAGAGCCATGGCTAATATACCCGGTATTAAAGAACATCCAAACAACAAAGGTGAACATTTCTCTGTGGGTTAGGACTCAGTATTTTAAGTTTATCCATTCTTTTAACTGGATCTTTTAATTCAATGTGATGTCAAAGTCTTACTATAATTTCTGATTATTAAATCAATTTATTTATTTTGCAGTGCTAATAATTGAAGGTAGGGCTTCTCATGCACTAGGCAAGTGTGTCTTCACTGAGCTACAACCCAAGCTTCAGTTCTCCCTTTTTCTGAGACAGGTTTGCATGTCCTGTTTAGTTTTCATTGTCAACTTGACACAACATAGAGTCACCTGGGAAGATGGAAACTTAATTGAAGAATTGCCTTTGCCAGATTTCCCGTGGCCATGTGTGTGGTTGTTTTGATTGATGACTGGTGTGGGCGACCCAGGCCACCGTCAGCAGTGCCATCCCTAGGCAGGGAACCTGAGCTATATAAGAAAGCAGGTCAGTAAGCAAGAGAACAAATAAGAAAGTAGATATCCTCCATGGTTTCTGCTCCAGGCTCCTGCCTGAGCCCCTGCCCTGATGTACTGAAGCCTATAACTGAAATAAACCCTCTTCCCTGACATGTTGTGCTAGTTTGGGGTATTGTTCTTAGCAACAAAAAGCAAGCTAGGATATGATGTGGGATTCCCCTCTGTATGCTGTGATTACCATTGATTAATAAAGAAACTGCTTTGGGCCTATAGCAGGGCAGAACAGAGCTAGGTGGGGAAAACTAAACCAAATACTGGGAGAAAGAAGGTAGAGTTGCGAGACACCATGTAGCCACTAGAGGGGAAATTCGTGAGCTGCCAGTTGGAACCTTGCCTGTAGGCCATGAGCCTCATGGTAAAATATAAAATAATGAAAATGGGTTAATTATAGATGTAAGAGCTAACTAGCAATACGCTTAAGCTATTGACCAAACTGTATTACAAATAATATTGTTTCTGTGTGGTTATTTCAGGTCAGGGCAGCCAGGAACAAACAGGCAGCCTCTGCCAACAAGGATTCACTCTCACTGTTGCTAAGAGACACACCCTCACTGTTTCTAGGACACATCTTCACTGTTGCTATGACACACTTTCACTGTTGCTAAGACACATCTTCACTGTTGCTAAGACACACCTTCACTGTTGCTAGGAAACACCCTCACTGTTGCTAAGACACACTTTTCACTGTTGCTAGGAAACACCCTCACTGTTGCTAAGACACACCTTCACTGTTGCTAGGAAACACCCTCACTGTTGCTAAGACACATCTTCACTGTTGCTAGGAAACACCCTCACTGTTGCTAAGACACATCTTCATTGTTGCTAGGAAACACCCTCACTGTTGCTAGGACAGACTTTCATTGTTGCTAGGACACACCCTCACTGTTGTACCTAAGGTGGGTCTTAAACTTGTGATCCCCTGGCCTCAGTCTGGGATGATAGGCATGTGTGGCCATGCTAGGCTCCAACATTGTTTTTGTTGTTGTTGTTTAATGCCAGACTTTACATGCTGTTTCCAAAATTTATACAGAAATGCACTGAGCCAAGCTATTTCTGAAGAAAAGAATGACATAAACCACTCTCTTGCGTATCAGGAAGACACAAGAAGCTCTGGAATCGAGCCAGTGAGGTATTGGTGCAGAGGCAGCAAACTGCTCAGCAGCCTTGAGAGATCAGGATAATGGAAGGACACACATGTGGACAGACAGAGATGACACCACAGATCTGTGTGCAGGGTGATCAGATCCTACCTCAGATAACACAGAAAGCAGTACTCACAGAAGGGTAAAATATGTTCAACTTAAAATGAAGCAGTGTACCACAGTTCATTAAAATGCCCTATAAACCAGCAAGTAAAAGACAAGCAACATCAGAGTCATAGAGGCTGGGGAGATGCGGGTGGGTAAAGTGCTGGCCTCATAAGCCTGAGGAACAGAATTCAAACGAACGCTGAGAGGCCATGACAGGACTCTGTAATCCCAGCGTAAGACCTGTTGATGTGTAAGCTCTGGGTTCCAGCTGTCTCAGTACAAAAGGTGTAGTGAGCTAGGGAGATACCTGACACTGATCTCAGGCCTCCACATGCTTGTGCACAGCCATGTATGCATATCTTCACACATGTCCACCCATGCAAACATGCACACACACACACATACCCTTGTGCCACACATATACACCTACAAAAAGAAAGAGAGAGAGAGAAGAAAGAAAGAAAGAAAGAAAGAAAAAGAAAGAAAGAAGAAGGCACAGGCAAATGCCTAAAAAACACCCTCAAAGGTGCTGTTGTTGGTGATGACAGGAACTCAACACAATGATTTATTGCTGTCTGGACACCAGGTTCTTGGAAACAGCAAAGCTGATGAGTCTGGGAGTGGGAAATTTGACACTACCATATTGGAAAACCATATGAAGTCCATTTATAAAGTTCAAGAGGGCCATGAGCTCCAACCCAGGGATCCATGTGAGCCTGGAAAGCTGCCCCAGGCATCTCAATCTCAGGGGGTCAGCAGGAAGAAGAGTAATCAACACCCACCAGCTACAACCCTGTGATCTACAACAGTGACCTGCTTGTAAGACAGACTAGTGCAATAAAGGCACAAACATAATGGGAGCAAACAACCACTCTCTGCTTGGATCTAAGGCCCATTCTACAAGTGGGTACCCATACCTTACACTGCTAATAAGACCAAGAACCCAAGATTAGGACATTAGGGGAAAACCTACTGCTAAGATTCTGCTAAATGAATATAGCAATAAAGTGACTGCCAATGACATCCTGCCATACCCATAGACGAGTGCCTTTGCTCACCTTTATCAGAGAAGCCTCTTCTTACAAGTAGGTGGGGCCTAACACAGAGACCTGCAACAAGTGGACAATGTGCAGTGAGAGACTTTGGTGCACTCAGCCCCGAATGAGACTTAGCACTTCTCTTGAGACTGGAGGATCTACATGAAGAAGAGGTCAAAAGATTGTTAAAGAGTCAGAGGTGATGGGCGACTCCAAGGAACTGGTGTCTTCCACACCAACAGGGCTGAAGCAATGCAAGTGAACTCAGAGAGACTGGCTGCACATGGGAGACCTGCAAGGGGTCAAACCACACAAAAAGTCCAGCACGGAGAAATGGACACGGAGTCGGGACAAAGCTCCACCCTTAGCCAAGGAGCTGTTTGCAGTCGATAGCTCCTGAGAGTGGGCAATCCATTTTCTTCAATGGAGTGACACTGGGTGGTGACCCCCAAACTCCCTGTTTCTACACACCTGAGGGCATCATGGCCCTCATCGCTAGCCTTCTTCGCAATCTTCCTTTCTTAGTCTGCCTTCTGCTGCTATAACAGAGCACGGCAGGTTGTGTAACATGTAAGTGACAGAAGAGCCATGGCTGGAGAGTCAGAAGCATGGAGCCAGCGACCAACAAAGGCGTTTACAAAACATAGCGGAGGATTGGTGAGAACACGTGAGCTGGCCAAACTCCCATTTCTGCAGGAGCCTGTGTTAACACACTGCCAAGGCAACTGACCCATCCCAGGGATCATTAGTCCTCTCCCACAGTGCAACCCACCCTCAAGACAGCTACCTTATTCCTGCAGTAGCTAACCCATTCCTTCTCACAAAAGCTAAGCCACTTCTTCAAGAGCAGTGACAGCACGCTCACTCCACCTCTCAGGGGCTCCAGCCCTTCACTCTGCTCTAGTGGCAATGAGTGACCTCATGTGCATCCTGCAAGGAACTCAAAGGCACGCTCCCTCTCCTCTCCTCTTCTTTCCTCTCCTCTCCTCTCCTCTCCTCTCCTCTCCCTCTCCCTCTCCCTCCCCTTCTTCTCTCCCTCCCTCCTTCCTTCCTGTTTGTCTGTCTTTCTGTTTGTTGGTTCATTTTTCAAGACAGGATTTACCTGTGTAGCCTTGGTTGTCATGGAACTAGCTCTATAGACCAGGCTGGCCTCCAACTCATGTAGATCCACCTGCCGCTGCCTCCCGAGCGCTGGAACTAAAGGCATGTGCTACCACAGCCCAGCTTCCTGAGCACCCTTTAGAGGAAGTGTGAACCTGGCCAACCCCTAGAGACAAGTTATCTTCCTGATCCTGCCACTCAGCAGGTCTTCCCTTCCAGGCTTTCTTCCTTTCCTGCCATATGGGCTAGGGATGGCACACGTGTGTCATTGGTAGGCAGCAGTGAGCAGACCTCACAGATGGTCTGGGACCTCTGCACTCTCTACTGACCCACCTGGTCATGGTCATTCCATGGTCCTCAAGCAGGGTGTACATCTCTCCATGCTGCAGAGGTCCTCTTTTCCCCAGGTTCTCCACCCACCAGCATTTCCACAAACATTCCCTGAGGACTATTACATAGAAAACATTGTTACTGTGGGGGGTGGAGGGAGTGTGACCATAAAGAAAGTCAACAGGTTCAGGTCCTGGTGGGGAAATGACTCAAGCAGCTCCATGGGAAAAGGAAAGATCACGGTGACCAGCACACCCTGAAACCAGCATTGCTGCCTGGCACACAGTAGGCGCTCAATAGACACTTGGCCACTGGGCTGAGATGCAATCAGCTTGCACACATTCGACCAGCCAGCTGACGTGCCCATGTTTCTGTCACTCTTTTGCAACTGAGGCACACACATACACACCGCCCACACAACCCCACGAGTGGGTCCATTCCAGCCGGCATCTTCACACCTAGGAACATCGCCTCCCACACAAAGCTCATTCATTTTGATTTATGAGTGTTACAAAGAAAAACCTGTCTTCTGGAGGATTCTGCCATCCCGACTCTGGTCCCCATGACACTGCTTCCTTCTCTCAGGTACCTAAAATTAGCAGAGTAATTCAGAATCTGTGTCTTTATTTAAAAGAAAAAACTGTAGGTGCAGAATTATAAAAATTTAATATGCTCCCAGGAAAATGAAAAATGAGAGGCTGTGATCTCGTCTAACACTTTCAAATGTGTTTATTAATTCATGTTTTAAATCATAAGTTTCATTCGGTGAGAGCCATGCACAGCAATAAGCCTGTTTTAAAATATTAATGAATAAACAATATTTCTCTATCGAAATATAACATGCTTCTTTGAACAATGGACCGCCAGTAATAAATCAAAACCAGGAGAAAATTGCATTTCATATTTAATACAAGTTGAACTCTGCCTTTTTATAAATGATATCTTTTTTGTTTAATTGGCGTCAGTTCAGATCTAGCAGATTGCTAATAAAATTCTGGATTTCCATATTTAATGATGCGTACACTTTCTGTTGAAATCTAACCAGGAAAAAAAGAACCAGGTTTTTATTATTTCCTGAGATGGTGCAGAGGTGAGGCCTCTGCTAAGGTCCAGCCTGGAGGTGTGTGGACAGACAGCCTGATCTGAGTTAAAAGGACAATTCACCCACAGAGCCTCACTTGGTAGCTGATAACCCTGCTGCATGGTGGAAATGTCTCAGGCCTACCCTCCTCGCTGGATGAGTGAGCAGTCATGAGAACCACCCCATCTTACACAGCACACCATGTGGGCTCACTCTATCTTTACTTACCTATAACGTTAGGCAGGAATGTGGTTACCACTTGGCTAGGAAACCAAGGCTTCAGAGAAGGCCATGCCCAAAGTCACACACAACCTGCCAGATGGCAGAACTCATCCAGGCTCAGGTGCCCTCGCTCTTTGTATTGCAGGGTGGTGCTTGGGTTCTAACAACAGTGTGGGATCCACAGGAGGAGGCTTAAGCCTGTCTCTGGGTTTCCTTTGCTGTGCAGAGACACCATGACCACAGCAACAAAGGAAAACTTTCAATTGGGGCTGGCTTATAGTCTCAGAGGTTTAGTCTGTTATCATTATGATGGGAAATATGTGATATGCAGGCAGTCTTGGTGCTGGAGAAGGAGCTGAGAGTTCTACATTTTTCTTTTTACTCTTTAAAAAAATTATTATTTTTATTTTTTTTATTTTTTGAGCATTGACTGGTTTTTGCCTACCTGTATGCCTGTCTGAGGGTGTTGGATCCCTTGGAACTGGAGGTACAACAGTTGTGAGCTGCCATATCGGTGTTGGGAATTGAACCCTGGTCCTCTGGAAGAACAACCAATGTACTTAACCTGAGTTATCTCTCCAGCCCAAAGTTCTACATCTGATACACAGACAGCAGGAGACTGCATTCCACAGTAGGCATAGCTTGAGCATATAAGACACCTCAAAGCCTGCTCCCACAGTGACACACTTCCTCCAACAAGGCCACACCTCCTAAAAGTGCCCTTCTCTATGAGCCAAGCTTTCAAACACGAGTCTATGGGGGGATACATATCCATACCACCACAAAACCCTTTGCTGCTGTGTGATAAAGCTCTTGTACACTGTAAAGATTTGTGACTTGCATTGGTTTAATAAAATGCTGATTGGCCAGTAGCCAGGCAAGAAGTATAGGCAAGGAAACCAGACCAGGAGAATTCTGGGAAGAAGAAAAGCAGAGACATAGTCACAAGCCAGAAGCAGAGGAAGCAAGATGAGAATACCTTACTGAGAAAAGGTACCAAGCCATGTGACTAAACATAGACAAGAATTATGGGTTAATTTAAGTTGTAAGAGCTAGTAAATAATAAGCCTGAGCTAATAGGCCAAACAGTTTATAATTAATATAAGCCTCTGTGTATTTATTTGGGACCAGTGGGACAGAAATATTCATCTACACCTCGCCCTGGGGTAATAAGTATTAGAGACTCCAGACCCAGAAGGATTATCTGTAGGGCATAGTACCAATTTGCCTGACCATGCCATGTTAGGAGGTAGGCATATAACCACTAAGGAAGCTGATGCACAGGAAGGTTACGTGACTTCCCCAAGAAAGCACATAGCTTGTATGTGACAGAGCCAGGACCAGACCCAGATAGTGTCCCTTGGGAGCCCAGATTCCTGGGTGCTAAGTCTTGTGGCAGCTATGCTGTTGATCTGAAAGGCAGTGCCCATCTGACTGAGGAAATAGGTTCCTGGCTCTGCACTTGGGCCTGGTTGGAAGCAAGTTCCCTGCATATCAGCCAAGTCACCAGTCAGGGAGTAAGTCACTGGGACCCAGACTAACTGGGATCAAATTGCAGGCCTGTCATTGGCCTTAAGTTCCTATGGAACCCAACCCCGGCTCTATTTGATTGACACTTTGGGCTTAGCAGTGGTAGACAGACCCAGAAAGTTCACAGCCCAATGCCGCAGAAAAGAGACACTGACAAGACATGGGGTTTAAGATGTGAGTTGAGGAGCAGGAAGGCTGCTCAGTGGATAAAGAGTTCACTGTGTAAGTGTAAGGACTAGAGTTCATAGTCCCAGAGCTCACATAGAAGCCAGGTAGGCGCAGCAGCCATGATCCCTTGAGAGCTTCAGGGAGAGATCCTTACTCAATGAATAAGGTGGAGAGCAATCAAGGAAGACACTTGATGTTAACTTCAGACCTCTATACATATACATACGTGTATAAATGGGTGCAGATGCACCTGTGTACATATGAGCACCAACACACATGTGGACGTATATACACACATCACACACACATACAAAAAAATAAAAATTGGGTTCAGACACACCCAGACTTAAAATCTGTTTCTGTGTTTGGCCCAGTGGTTGTCAGCCTTCACAGCACTGACCTTGGGGTGGCATCCCTCCTTCGAGCCTTAGATGCCCCTTATAAAGGTAGACAGCTTAACAGAGAAACTGGACGAGGCAGAACTGTCACTAGCCATGGTGCCAGGCCCAACCTAGCCCTAGAGCACTGGTTCATCCTTTAATTTGGTGATCCAGGCGTGTGGCACCACACGATGAGTCACCATCACACACACACCTTAGTACACGCAGGCATGGGTGGAGAATCATGTAAGGTCCAGTGGGACAGAGGAGGATACTCCTGGTGACACTCCCTGAAAGGACCTCACATTGAAGGCATAATGGCCATCATTCACTGGAACTCTAGTACCTGCTACGGTGATAGCTGGAAGGTCAGCAATGTTGGCCTAGTTGTAATGGTTTAGTTAAAATGGTGCAGTTCCCTGAGGGGCCTCTGTGGGTCCCAGGTGGGTGGGAGACCTTGGTGGGGTCTACAGGGCAGTGGGTCCCACGAGGAGCCACAGCGGGTGAGAAATGGATAGTCACCATGCAGAGAAAGTGGGTATAGTTTATTTAGTGGGTTATGGAAGGGAAAGGAAAGGGAGAAGGGGAGAAGGAGGAAGAAGAAAGAGGCACAAGGGGAGGGGGAGAGAACAGAAATTACCTCTTGGGGAGAGAGACAGAAAGAGAGAGTGCAGGCAGGAGGAGGTAGGAAGTCTGGATATCCATTTCCCTAGGCGGAAGGTGAGGGGTTGTGAGAGGGCAGGGCTTGTCTCTTAGAGGGACAGTGTACCCAGGTGACAGACCAGGCCAGCAGATCATAACACTAGGTATGAGAGATAACCAATAAACAAAGGTCACGTGCCCAGGACGGCAATAGACATTTACCCCTCCCCAAATCTAGGAATCTAATCCCGACATCACCTTCCACACAGAAGGGCTTCTCTAGTACACAGCCCCTCTGGGTGTTTCTGTGTGAAAGACACCATTAGAAACGAGCAGTTGCTGGGGTGCTAGGGCTCCAGACGCTGTGAACATATATTCTCACACAAGCACACAGGGACCCTTGCCTGCAAATGGCTGGTTCAAGTGACTCCCTGCTGTTATTACCTTTGGCTCCATGGGTGGGTCTTACCTGTCTTGCCAATACCCCCAGAACAATGGCTTTCAAAATCAGAAGAGAAAGACTCCCTGGATCCAGCTCCTGTGGTGTGGAACTGACTTCATTGTCTCTGGATCTGGTCTTAACCCATTGTTTGATCCAGGAGAGGTACCCAGCTGAAATCTCCCAAAAATCCACCACTAAATCCATACAAGACCCTGGGGCTAATGCCCATGTGCTCTTCAAGCCTGTAAACCATCCCTATCCTAGAGATGCCCAGAGACTGGCAGGAAGGCCAGGGTAGCCTCCCAGTGTGTCTCCAGAGGAGGCGAAAAGTAAGGAGGGAAACTGCATATGCATCATCTAAGCCATCACATGGCTGTTTCTACATCAGCGTCCCCAGGAATAGCCAGACTCTTTCCATATCCCTGCCAAGAGTCAGGATATCCCCAGTAAGTTCTAGTGAGTGTTTCTTTCAACAGGCTGACCCAAGACAAAAGCCAAGGTGGTTCCTTGGGTATCTGGGGATGCTAAGGAAGATGAATTTGTGCGCGCATCTGTATGTGACATTTCCACGGGATCTAGTTTGTAAAACCAAACAGCCCAGGGATTATTTCATGTACAAAAATAAGAAAGGCTAACCTACAAGCTAATTGAATCATGCAAATGATTGTTTAGCCATGGGAGAGATTCCTATGGGCAGGCTGAGCATTCACACGAGGGAGGGCAGCTGTGGAGGGCAATCTATTTTATAAAGTTTATCTGCACAGAATAACTGCTGCAAGATTAATGGGGGCGGCGGCCCCAGACCTTGTCCTGCCTGGTTCTACCAGCTGAAATAGGAAAACAGATATATTTATCATAGACATTTGCTGCAACTGATTAACATTAATCTGATTTCCTGTGAGTCAATTTCCTTGAGATATAGTAAACAGGCCAATTATCTGCAATGGGCCTCTTTTATTATAAAGATTTGGACATTAGTGACAAGGATGTATGCAAATATATGGACTTTATTACAACCTGAGTAACACAAAAATAATGTTCAATCTGTTAAAAAAAATCTAGCTGGTTGTACATATTGTAAACTGAGAATGTTAAGACATAGGGAGAAGGGTGAAGGGGTGTTACCTTTGGATTGGCATGTGAGGCCCACTCTTTCCAAACCTTTGCTCATCTCCAGCTAGTTAAAGAAGTGAAAAGGACAAGACTCTTGCTATTCAAAAGACCATCTAGCAAGTTCCAGAGCAAGTTCAAGGTCAGAGGAATGTAAGTGCCAAGGGCAGCAGGCCCGGGTTGTCCCAGGTCTGTGCTTCAGTTTCTCAGTCCATAAACATGGGAAGGGATGAGAGATGGTCTAGTGGATGGTCAAAGGCCTCACCAGGAACAGCAGCCAGCAGCTTAGCTTCACTGCCACCCTCACCGCTATAGACATGTGCCCTGCCCCCAACCTCCATCCCACGCTTGGCTGGCTCAAGGAGCAGAGACACACATGGCATTCAGGTTTAATCAGGAAAGCAAAGTTTATTCATGTTTGAAACTACATATAACTACCACAAGGAAGACTTCTCAATCCAGGGTGTGAGCCAGTAGAAAGGAACACGGAACGCTTTTAATACATCAGAATCACCGCCACAAATTATTGTCACGACTCAGTCAGTTTCAGAATCGCATACAATACAAAAGGAAGAGAGGGCCCGCCACACAGGGTGAATACTGAATCTGAACGCATCACAAGAACCCGCCTTTTTTTTTCTTCTTTTTTTCTTTATGATGAAGGACATTCAAACGCTTCTCAGTATTTACAACATCTTGGCTGATCCTGTGTTAAGAGTCAGACCCAACATTGCCGATCTCGGCTTTTTAAAGGTTGCAAAAGCAACCCTGAGTTTCCTTTTAAAAGATTACAATGTACATTACATTTTGTGAAGGGAAACAAAGTTAATTACAAGATGCAAAAAGATAAGAAAGAGACGAACTACAGCGTGAGTATTGTTCAGAGGTAGTAAGTGAGCGCTCTAAGCTACAGAACATGTTGGGATTCTATTGGTTTGAATGAGTTCGCATGAGGTAATAAAGCTGTGTTTTGATTGGTGGGATGTATAAATACTCTTTTGCTACACTATATACAGCACTCCCGAGAGCAGGACCTTCCCAGGCTGCCCAGAGGACAAGTACACCTTGACAAGTCTGTGCAGCACCCAGCGCACATGGTCAAACCCAGACAGGTCTTGTTTTCACCTCTGTAGCAGCGAGATCTTCACCTCAGGGCAATCTGGATCCGTGGTGTCATCAGCGTAGACTCTGGGCTCTGGTGCTTCAGAGGGAGAAAGGAGGCCACCAGTCTTAGACCTAATTACAACACAAACATGACGAGGGAAGTTCTGAAACACACCTTCCTTAGGAGAGGCAGCAGACCCCTCCAAGCCCATTGGTGACATGAGGATGACAATGACTCTGCATGGAAATCTGAGGGGTTCAGCTCAGGCAAGGTGAACCTTGCACACTCTATAATCGGGGTCTAGCTTAAGGCCAAGTAACTGGCAATTGTGGAACCATTAATGTAAAAGATCGATAATAAATTATGATGAAACAGTCACAGAACTGTCAACAATGTTACATCTTGGCCTAATTGGATAAAGTGCTTTCTTTTAAATGTGTGTCTTAAGTTTAAATACAAATGATAATGATTCCTTAAAAAACAGGTTTCCCGAGTTCTCTAAGAAGACAAGGTTTACAGTAAAGCTGTAGGTGGTGGGTTAAAAAAACGCTTTCCTCCTCCTCCTATTGCTCTGAATGAGCTTATCAAGGCATGTCAGCTGGGAAAGCCCCGGGGATTAGTTAGAGGTATCCGAGTGCACGCTGCCCGGGCCTTCCGTAGGAGAAGTCACAGAAGATGGAGTTGTTGCGTCCTGCCAGCCTCCATTAGCCTGAAAGGAGAGGCACAGTTCAGTGGGTGCACGTCTACATATTAATTCCACTTCCCAATTTAGAACACCCAGACGACATCACGAGAGCAAAGATGCATTAGCAAAATTATTTTCTGAACCCGCTTTGGCAGGAGTTGGAAGCATGTGTTAAAGTGGGATTAAATGTATGTAAAACAAATCCACCCCACTGAGTAAAGATTGGGTGATAAATCAGCTTGGTGAACATGATTTCAGCTAGTCCCAAGCTGACATGGAGCTTGGCCTCTGATCTGCTGGTAAAAACCACCACTCAAAAGCAACCTTTCAGAAGAGGCAGTGGGGAAACCCAACTTGATGCCTTGGCGCAACCTTGAGCTCCAGGAAACAGACACTCCAGCCAGCTTCATCACTGTCCCCATGGAGGAACTGCCCACACTTCTCCCATACATGCCTGACAGTCAGCTAATGTAACCCTTGGAAAATGAAAGCCAGAATCCCCTCCAAACAGGATCTTCCAGAATGAAAATGTATGAACTGTGGAGGGTACATGCTATTCAAATCAGTTTTCCAATTATCTGCAAGTGGAGCCCCTCATTGGGATGGTGCTGCTCCCGCCACATGCCGCTGGCCCTTCCCGCCGCGGACCTGCACCAGCACTAACAGTACTCAGAAACAAATTTGCCTCATGTCTAGCCCTATAGAGGCAATTGCTGAAATCAATGTCTGATCAGATTTCTGCTGTGGCAGACAGCTTGTCGCTACATATTTTTATGTCAGTCAAGAAGAGGGAGGTGCTGGGCTTGCGAGTTGGGGAACACTGAGCAGAACTGATGGGGCAAGCCTTTCTGGAGGGAAGGCAAGGGCGAGCTGCCTGATACCATCCCTGCAGATCCAGCTAGCCTGGCCCCACACCCCACACCTCACAGGACTCCTTGGTTCTCGGTCTCCCTCCTGTCCATATGTAATTTCTCCAGAGAGTCCATATGAAGGTCTTTTGGGCATGACAACTGCTTCTTCCCCAACAATAGTTGTGTGTGTGTGATTGCTGTTGCTTCCTGGAACTGGGTCTGGATCCCAGGGTCTTGAGCATGCTAGGTAAGTTCTCTGTCATGGAGCCACATTCCAAGCCCATGTTGTCCTTAAAAAACACCTTGTCTTCTGTTTCGCTGGATAGTTCTGCACATAAAAGCCCCCCCTATCTCTCTAGGACAGTGGTTCTCAACCTTCCTAATGCTGTCACCCTTTAACATAGTTCCTCATGTTGTGGTGATGCCAACCATAAAATCATTTTCATTGCTACTTTGTAAGTGTAATTTTGCTACTATTATGAATCATAATGTAAATATCTGCTATGCAGGATACTTGATATGTGACTCCTTTGTAAGGGTCATTCAACTCCCCTAATGGGGTCGCAGCCCACAGGTTAAGAACCACTGCTCTAGAACCAAGGGTGAGGGCAAGGAAGAGGGGTAGGCAGGCAATTGGGAGAAGGGCGGGTAGAAAACCTAAAGAGCTGGTAGTCTAAATGAAAAATAAAATGCAGCTTGAGATATCAAATTCTGGGGAGGAAAGAGAAATAAGATGAAATAATAAGCCATGGCACTGTTTTTTGAAAGCTTCAATCATGTCAGGTTGGGTGGTGACAAGCCCATGTGTGTCCCCTATCTAAAGGGTATGCTGTTTCCTCTTAGGTCTGAGAGTCTCCTTAGGAGAAGGAGGTCTTACACAGATCCAAGCATAAAGAGATCCCATCTGAAGTAAACATCAGTCTTCTTTTATCCAAACTTATAAACAACAAATGTACAATATTTCTCCCTGCATGGCAGCTGCAGGAGAGGTTGTCAACGAGCAATCTTTTTTTCTTTTTCAAAATAAATTAATCCTTACTCTGGTGGTTTGAGATTATGCACTGTATTATACAACAGCGTCTTATCAGGCCTCATCAGTGAAGATGGAATTCATGTCTGTAAAATGCTGCAGGCAATCACGACTTCATATTTTATCATGTTGATAAGGATATCGCACATTCTCTGAAGCATTTCAAAACACTTAAATGAAAAAGGAGAAATGCAACTAAAAGGCTTTTTATATGGCTTGTTGTGGGTTATTATGAGTTATTTATAAACCCAAAAAGAAAGATTTGACATTTCAAATGTAAAAGATTTGAGTATTTAATGGTCCTTTTTTTCCTTTACAATTGAACATCCTCAATCACTTTTTAAGTCATTAATATTTACTCTTAGAGCAAACGAAGGCCCTAAAAGGGAGGCCAATCTCCTCCTCTCTGTGCCTGACACCTCCTTTACAGAGCTGTGTGTTTGCCGTTTCCCATCCACGCCAGGGTAGGAAGCAAGGGAAAGCTTGTGAATCAGTAGCAAAGGTTGCTCTATGTTAAAGTAGAGAGGCCATTAAACTCACAGGTCGCATGTTACACCCCAGGCCCACAGCCCAGTCAGCTGCCGGAAGAATGGGGTTCTTTGTTTAGCATGGCTGCTGATATGCTGGGTCTCCAAGGTTATCACCTTCACCTGCTCTGTGCTGGGGAATTTTCCTGCTGCTTGATTCTAAGATAAATGACGTGTTTCCCACCATCTCCCTAACACAGCACGGCTGCTGGAAAATGGCATCTTAATGGGCCGGTACTTAAATGCCCACTGATGATAGGACACCAACCCCTTTTGGGCATCTGAGAGGGCTTCAAAGGACAGCTAGGTAACAAACATCAAGCACTGAGGTCCATAAAATGAAGCCATAGCAAAGATACTGCCACCCCCAACTGCCAACAAGATGTGGAGCCAAGTCCAGTAACTATTAACTTGTTCATTCCCACAGCTGGCTCCCCAGGGTACTCACGTTTAAGTTGTGTGGACTATACAGTGAGTTTGCTCCAAGGCCATCACTGTAGCCTCCCGTCTGATTGATAACATGACGGAGGGTATCCACCTAGAAGTGAGACAGAACAGAATTCATCACCTCAATCTATTAAAACACCATCACTTACAAAAGGGAACAATTTGAATTATGTGTGCCACAAGGGTGGAGCATCTCCAATGAAAGACAAATTTATCAATCAAATGTGACTGGAGGGATTTCAAAGATTCCTTGCATATTTAAACTCACACACCTTTGTTTTTCACACCAGCCAAACAATAGCATCTTCATAGTAATGCAGACTTTCCATTTACAGCAAGCAAATGTGTGTGGCTGTGGGTGAAAATCTACTCACAGATAATGAATGCTGAATCAGTCTCCCCACCCCAACACACACCCATCCCGACCACCAATGCCTAAGACTAATAGCATTTGTTCTCAGTTAAGAGGACAAGAAAGGGGCTGAACCTGGAATCTACTTTAAGAATTCAGGTTTCAGTTTCCTGACTTGCAAAAAATGCAGGAATAAAAGAGCAGTATGTTCTCTTGTTCATTCTTTTCCTCTTTCTCTCTCTCCCTACCCCCTCCCTGTCAAGTACACACAATCTTCTGTTCTGTCATAACAAAGACCCCCCCATCTCCATGAGCTCAAGCCAGAGCCGAATGCATTCACAAAGTTCATCAGCTTTGAATCATCAAAGACATTGTCCACTTGACTTCTCACTGAATTAAGAGGTGGGCAAATGTGTCCCATTTGGATGTACCCAGCATAGGGTCTGCATGAATGTGCAGACCACTTCATGGGTCAGAACCGGGGAGTTTTGAGCCCAAACCCTACCCTGCCAGAAAGGCCCCAGCTGGGGCATTTCTCCTACCTGTGACTGCACATTGGCTCCGACTTGGGACCCTTGGTAAGAATCCCCATTCAGACTCTGCATGTTCATGAACATGTCCCCAGAATTTGGGAGGCTAAAAGAACCAGAAGAACCTGGAAAGGAAAGAGTTAAGTAGCTGAATAACAGAGAGCTACACACACAATCCCCAAAGACCTAGAGGTAGGGAAAGGAAAAGAGACACAGAAGGGAGAGGCATTTTCAGCTCTAGAAGGACAGAGCATTAACTAGAGATCTAGAAGGTCCTGCCATTCACTCACGTTACACACAGGAAAAACCTTATAGAGGGCAAACCCAAATGAAAAACAGTGACAAATCAAAATAGACAGTAAAACACCCACAGCCTTCTTATTTCCATTTATCTCCAGACTTAGTCATCAAACGAGCTCTTCAACATTGCTGTTATGGTGGAGAAATACCTGGAGAAGACACACTTCCCTCACACTCTTTCCTAGCCATCCCATCCACTAGTGTCCATGGCCCATTAGAAATGACGGAAGTGTGAGAAAATAAACACCCTTCCTTCTGGACCTTACATATGTATTTTAAAATCACCTTAGAATGCCTCCAAGCCCCTCAAACCATCTGCTGGGGCTGGCTGCACCTTTCTTTCACTGTCAGTTAAGTTCCCTGTAATTTAAAGACATTTCTTTGGGGGCTGGACAGATGGTTCAGCAGTTAAGAGCACTGCTTGCTCTTCCAAAGGACTCAGGTTCAATTCCCAGCACCAATATAGCAGTTCACAACTGTTTGTAACTCCAGTTCTAGGGCATCTGGCATACTCACAGATATACATGCAAGCAAAACACCAATGCACATGAAATTTAAAAAAAATAATAAAGTTTAAAAAATAAAGACATTTCTTCTAACTCCAGCATGAATGCCATATAAAATGCCAACAGAATGCTCTGTCAAAAGCAGTGCATTTATCGTCAGCTGTGGTCCGCACATGTAATCCCAGCTCTTCAGTTAAGTAGAGGAATCATTAATTTGAGGCCAGGTGGAATTCAAGACCATTATGGACAACCTAGTAAAACTATTTCAAAAAAATAAAAATAAGATAAAATAAAATAAAAATTAAGGGCTAGTTATGTAGATGAGTGGCAAAGTATTGAGCTTTGCATATGGCTTCAACCCGTACCCCCCCATACACACATGCATGCACGCACGCATGCACACACATATACACACACACACGAACACACACAGGGCAATGCATTCATGAGTTCAATACTACATCTTTATATGTTAGTCCAGCAAGCCAAATGGCAAAGACAGGGGCTGCACCTAGATCCTGAAACTAAATGCCCAGCATCCGGCAACCAGCCCACATTCCCACCTGTTGATTCACTCTGACAGACCACCACGAAACAGTATGTGGTAGAGTTTTACATACCTACTGAATTAAAGACCACGATTAAGTATAAAGATTCCAGAATCTACCAGGAGCAGGTGCACCTGTGAACAGTGCGCACCAGCACGGAACATCTCCACAAGTGAACACCAATCTCCCCTTAAGCTCCACTGTGTGCTCAGTGAGGCTGCAGCTTCAGTCTATGGGATGGGGCACAGTGGCAGAAGCCTGTCTGGCTGAGTGAACATGTCACACTCACCAGAGTTCGGCGTGGTGGGTGAGTTGGTCTGGTTGTTCTGCACGGCTGCAGCCACCGCATGTGCAGCTGTCACGGCTGTTTTTGCAGCATAGAGATTGGCCTCCTCTTGAAATTTGCCGATGTTCTTCTTGTACCTGATTCGTTTGTTGCCAAACCAGTTGGACACCTACCAAGTACAGGAACATGGAATGGGAAGGGTAGAGAAGTCAGAAAGAAAAAAAGTCAAACTTCCTGTCCTTACTTGGGATGACAAGGGGGAGCCTCTGGGTGACACAGTGCTCTGCCTTCATACCATATGGGTAGTGCTTAATAGTTTTAGGGGTTCGCTTTCCATTTTGGCAGACTCTTTTCACTCTATTGGAAGAACAATGCTTCCTGGAGCTAGCCATGGGAACACTACAATTGCTGGGGCCACTGCTCATAAAAATACCCAATGTCATCAAACATAGCAATAAGACTACTAAAAGAAGCTGAAAAGCTACTGGAAACATTTGTTAGATTAGGTATCATGAAGCACACTTGAAGAATGACTTATTGTTCTTTTGTGGACCTGGAACAATTTTTGGCAGCTATATAGTAGAATCATGTTTGGTCTGCTAAAGAGGGACATCAATTAATAATGGATGAAAAATCCCTTTGTCTCCCACCTTGGAAGACACTGCATGTCTGCCAAGATGGCTTCTCAGGCTCTGCCAGTGACTATGTGGGAAGCCTCAAGCTGAAAACTCAAGCCATCTCAATAAAGTCAAATGCAAATGCAGAGGAATGGCTGATTATATAAAGTAGAATACATATTTTTTCTTTTTTTCAAACGTCTTATGATGTCAGCTAGTACAAATTTAAAAGAGGATGCTGGCAGATGTCTGATTTCGTCATAGCTCATAGACAGCAAAACTGCAGCCCAATGCTCAGTGATTAGAGTCACACCATGTGCCTAGGTATCTGTGGCCGAGCTATGTAGAGACACTGAAAGTCAAACAGCCATATATAAGAAGGCATGCCCAAACTGTATGGTGGAGTCTACCTCTCTTTTGTTAACGTGACAACTTAAAGATATTCCTAGGAATGGCTTACTCATCCAGCAGAGGAACTGCTGGTGTAGTTATCAGGGCCATTGTCCAGAAGAGCTCCTCGGGGGCCCTGGGCAGAAACAAATAATGGGATGCAGTTCAGAGCCCTCCAACCCAATTTTCTACAGTGGGCAGCCCGCTGGCTGCTTCTGCCAAGTCTTTAATTGCTTTGGAAATGGTGCTCTCATTCTTCAGCTGATGGCAGTTGCCCTTTTGGAGAAGGCTAGAAAGTCCTGGCAGGGGATCCCTGAGACCGAGACAGCAATGGCCCCACTGCTGTCCATATGCTGCCTTAGGAGCACCAAGTACATACATGCACACATACACACATAAGCACACTTTTGAGGACCAATGCTACAGCACAGGCTTCTCAGACTGGAATAAAGGAAAACCCACCCCAAATCGAGACACTAGAGATCTACGCATCTGGCTGTTTCTGTCAAGTCTTGGGAATAAGGTAGTTGTCCAGCTGTCCTCGGCCGTGTTCAGCCTCTCAGTAACGTTCTGCCAGAGGTTCATTTTTTCCATGGTTCCTCCATATTTTGTTCCTTTCTCTTCCAATACCACTTCCTCCTTCCTCCTTCTCTTCCTCCTCTATCTCTCCCCCCCCCACGTGTGTCTCCTCCAAGGATCACCTCTTGGGCATCGTCTCTTTGCATCCTCATTCAAAACCTTCAGTGATCTTCTCTATATGGATGACTCTGAGGTTACTCTTTCTATTCCTAACTTCTATGAAGAATTTTAGATCTGTGTAGATACCCATAAAACCCATCATAACCTCCGGCACACCTGGTTTAAGAGGAAGGGAGGAGCTTCTCCTCTTTCCTTTCCATGCTTCCTCTCAATCCTCACCCCAGATGTGATGCCAACAGCAGAGTCCCTGACTCCATCCTTGGATAGTCCTGAGTAGACATAATACTTTATTCTGGACAAAAAAAAAATCTGGTTCTCCTTCTCATGCACTCACTGATCTTATTTCTGACAACTAGAATTTACGAAATGAGGTCCATATGCTCCAACCATAGGACCTAACCCCTCTCCGTATTCTTTCTACAGTGCAGGCCTATAGCAGGTGTGCACAGGGATGGCCTGGTGGGAAGATACTCTGGAGAAAGAACAGGCACAGAGTCTTGCCTCTGGAGATCAGAGTGGAGGGGAGAAAAGACAACGCTGGTGCAGGGCTCAGGCCTGAAGCAGAAGATGGAGCATAAGAGGGATTTCTATGCAGAAAGAACCAGCATTGATGAGCCTTATGATACCTTCCTATAGCAGAAAAGATTAATTTATTTTATGTGTATGCATGTATGTTTATGTGTACCACATAGTGCAGGAGCTTGATAAGGCTGGTATCAGACCCCCTGGAATAGGAGTTAGAGATTCCAGGATTTGAGCCACCTGATGTGGGCACTAGGAATTGAACCTGGGTTATCCATGAGTACAACAAGAGCTCTAAACCACTAAGTCATCTCTCTAGCCCCAAATAATGTCATTCTAAAAACAGAAAAATGGGTCTGGGGTGTAGTTTTTGTGGGCTACTTGCCTGACATACACAGAGCCCTGGGTTTCATCCATAACACCACACAAATCAGGCATTGTGGTGCACACCTACAATTCCTGCATTCAAGAAGACTGGAAGTTCAAGGTTATCTTTGTCTCCATATTAAGTTCAAGGCCAGCCTTCAATGCCTGAGAAGTTGTCAGAAAGAAAGGAAGGAAGAAGGGAGGGAGGGAGGAATGAAGGAAGGAAACCCATAAATCCAAAAGCCAACTAACAAACCAACCACAACCCCTGAAGAATAGGATAGAAACAGTACCCAAAGGTTCAAGTTCTGACACTGCTTGTTAACACAAATTCTCTTGGAATCCACCTCACCTCCCATAGTTCCCAGCCTCAGCTCAGGAGGTCCATTCCATCTCCAGCTGGCATGCTCATGGCAGCTTTCATACAGAACAGTCCTCTGACCTTCCTAAGTTGACCTGGCAGGTCTTAGAAAGAGTTAAGTATTGAATATATTGTTTATAGTGCAAAGGGAGACAGTCCCCGTTAAGGGGGAAATTAGTATTTCTTAAGAATAATTAATGAAAATTTCCCAACTCTGAATTTAGCAACAAAGGCCCATCCTAGAATTCTCTCCTTCTCAACAATTCTCTGTTGGGTTCAGTACTTTGTATTTAATATTACCTTGACAATCAGAGAAGCTATAATACATTAATGAAACCTAGCCTAGAAAATCAGATTACAGCTTTATTAACAGTTTCGTAATTGAGGAATCTCTACCATGGAAGGCCTCATCTCTGGATACGTAAGAATCCTCTGTTTATGCACACCCATGGACCAATCAAAAAACAGTCATCACTAATAAAGGTTTATTTAATTCTCACAGTAAAATTTTAATATCACCAGCAGCCTGGGGAAGCTTTAGCAAGTGGGTTTGCTTGACATCAGATCGTTTCCATTCTGCCAGTCCTAATACTTCTTAATCTTTAATATCAAGGCAATTAAAATTAATGGCCACTCATCTGCAGCTACTGTGGGCAGTGTTTCCTTGACATCTATTGTTTGATGGGATTACCTAGAGGTTAAACTAACAAGCAAGGTTTAATTGGAAGCAACGAAAGAAGCAGTTATCATACGTTATGTTTAACCTGCATAACCACATCTAAATGAATATCTAGAAATGTTAAACTATTTCTCAAATTAAAATATACACATCACACACATTCTGATATTACAGATTTGGATACTGTGGTAATCAGCTAGTAAGTTCACACAGCGCAACCGAGAGCAGTGTAATTAATAAAGAAATTGACACCTAAATTCAGGAACAGTTTTCATCTTTTAAACAGATACAATTACTTGCAAAGACCTATGGTTACTCAGTGGGAAGCAAAAAAGCTACAGGGTACACGACCCCTCTGGCAACAGTGCTCATGACAGGGCCAGGCTGCAGAACGGGCCACTAAGGACAGCCTGCTCTACAGTTGAACTGTGATGGTCGGTATATTGGTCCCACAGTGGAAACAGGCAGGAAATTGGTAAAAGGGAATGGAATATGCTGTCCTGCGCTTCTCTTCTGAGTCTCACATCAAAGATCCACAGCCCTGCCTGTGAGGGGGCCAAAGGGCCAGGCAAAATTTTAAGATTAATTAAAAATGAGAAAAATAACATTAGCACTCTCCTGTTGATGCTCAGTGTGCCCAACCCCAGATGGAGTCTCTGGAAGTCAGAGGAGAGGGAAGGGTACATAGTGTGGGTTGCTGAATGTCTCTGGAACCTTTCTCCCAGGCCAGAAGTGACAGAAAAAGCTTCCAGTCTCTTCTACATGCTGTGACAATGCATGCCCCCCACCAACTTTCTGAAGGTCACCACTTTAAAAATCCAAGCTGTTTTTGGGTTGGAACCGTAGCTCAGTGGTGCCATGTGCAAGGACCTGGCTTCAATATCTGGCATTGAAACAAAACAACAAGAAAATCCCCACGGTGACTTACTGGTTGGAAAGCTTTTCACCTTCCTTATAAGGCTTCCCCTTATCCTCTCATTTTGAACTTTCAACTCAAATAGTCAATTCAAATGTAGGTGTGACCATATAAATGCTAAATGGTTAGGACTCACACTCCGCTTTCAAATCTACATTATGTCATCTTCAAGCTGAATGACTTTCAACAAGTTGAGTCCCCTCTCATATAAAATGAGCATGATAATAACACACTCTCCTTGCAGAAAAAGTTAGGTGTGTGGGTGGTCTAGGCACACAGATTATCTGACCACTGTAGCTATTATATCATCCGTGTTTTATCAGTGAAGGAATAAGAAAGCCAGACCATTTACAAGTTGCCCCAAATTACACAGCAAAATGTGATAGAATCAGAACTCAACCCACTACTCCTCCATCAGCATTTTCTAAGAATGTTTACTGAGGACGTCATAGTCAGTATTGGCCTCAGTGGTGTGGAGAGCTTGAAAGTAACCACATGGTTCCAGTCCAACTTTACAATATGATCATGAAAGCAAGGCCAGCCCTCGAAACAATTAGCAAAACTTGAAAGACAGTGATGAGGTCACACGGAGCCACAAAGATGTCCTAGCAAGTCTGAGAAATTAGAGGACACTTCCTCAGTAGGGAAGAAGCTGAACTGGCCTTGACTTCACCCCACTCCTTAGTGCTTTGATTAAGTATGAATTCCAGTGGCAAACCCTCCAGAAATTCACACCAACACAAACAGCACAGTGCCTCCTCTCCCCAGACCCTAGGGACTATTTACTTCTCTAATCCTTCCCCACCACTCTCTTTTCTAATGATCTCTAGTATTTCTTTTTTAAAATTGTTTTTATTGAGATATACATTTCCTCCTACTCCCCTCTCCCTTCCTACCCTACCCGTGATACCCATGCTCCCAATTTACTCAGGAGAGTTTGTCTTTTTCTCCTTTCTATGTAGATCCATGTATGTCTCTCTTAGGGTCCTCTTGGTTGTCTAGTTTCTCTGGGGTTGTGGCCTGTAGGCTAGTTTTTCTTTGCTTTATGTCTAAAAGCCACTTATGAGTGAACACATATTATATTTGTCTTTCTGGCTCTGGGTTACCTCACTTAATATGTTTTTTTTTTTTCTAAATCCGTCCATTGGCCTGCAAATTTCAAGATGTCATTATTTTTTACCGCTGTGTAGTCTGTATCTCTCTTTTGCTAGTGAAAGAGTCAGGAAAAATCATCCTAAGGGAAGAGGCTGGGAGCATCTATCAGTGTTTCTGGAAGAGGTGAGATCTGAGAGGACAATCAAGGAGTAAGCAACATTTCGGGTAAGGGAGGGAGAGACACTGGGATGTGTGACAGCCAAGATCCCTGCAGGTGGGGCAGCTGTGGCTGAGGAAGGGACAGGTAGAGCCTGCCAGTGTGCCTAGAAGGTCTCACCCCACTGCAGCCCCAGGGTCCACAATATGATGGCTGATGGCGAGGGCTGCTGGAGCTGGCCTGTCCAGTGCAGAGGGTCTGTGAGCATTTGCTGGAATCCTCCCTAAAGTAATTTTGAAAAATCATGTACTTGCTCACACATTTTTTTATTCCTTGTACATTTTTAAAGTTGGCATGCACAATTTTTCATTATAAGTCTTACAGTTATAAACAGTGTTATTCAGTATGTCACAAATGTTGACATTTCAAAATAAAACTGCAACACTACTCCTTAAAATGTGGTCAAATACAATAGCACAGCAATTCAATACCACTATCCACGTTCAAACAAATACACTTGCTTTTTGAGATTCAGAATTTTACATTTTTGTTCTTAAAAATATATTTCCATTTTATTGCTCTCCCATATTATCCTAATGCAATATACTTTTATGCATATCATAAGAAATATGTGGAAATTTAAACATTTAAATTGCTTTTATTTCCTATAATTATAAGGTTATACATGTTTGGTATTTCCTTCTGGATTAAGCTGTCACTGCACTTAATCTAAAATTGGTCAAAGCAATACAAATATACTTACTTTGGTAAATAAAAGTACTTATTTTGAACAATAAATGCAAGTTTATTGTACATACATTTCTTGATCAGAGAAGCAGGGGTTATAAAATTCTGAATGAATCATAGGTTATTACCAATATGCTTCATATTACCCCTTTCTGAGGGCCAAAGAGGGCCTCAAAAGACTCTGAGATACTGGGCCAATTATTTCTTCTGGAATGGGGGATGGGAGATGGGAGGAAGGAAAAGACAAGTGACATGAAGCTTCCTGCAGCAACCGTAAGGAGCTGGGTTTGAGGAAAGAGAACATGCACTCATACAAAGGCCTATCAGTGAGGTAAGTTTAAGCCTCTGCATGGATGTGCTAGAGCACATCCTCAGCTCCTGGTTGGATCACCAGGGTCTCCCTGGAGAATGTTGTCTGAAGTGGTTGAGCTAACTCTAGCTAGGAGTTACTCCTTGTGACCATAGAAGGGAAACCCTAGGGTAGGGTGTACTTGAAGAAGGCCTCCTTCACTGTAAGCATGGGGCTAACTTGAGGAACCATTCCCATGGGACACAAGGAACATTTGCACTAGACCAAGAACAAATTCATCAGTTCCAAGAAATCAAAGATGTTCTGAGTAGAGAAAAAAATTGTGTGTGTGACTTATTATTTAGCATAATTTTTTCTGGAGATGATGCCAACAAAAATATATATCCTTTGACCAACACTATTATAAGAACTTATCTTGAGGAATTTACAGATATTTGTACAAAGATATTTACCACACTCCTACTTACAATAACAGCAACAACAAAAAAGATAAAATTTATAGGAACCTGTATGATGGAAAACAATTATTGATTACAGATCATGTTGAAGAGAAATACTTATTGACATGACACTATTCATAATATACTGCGATGAGGGGAAAAGCTAAGTTTTCCTTTCATACAATATGAAGTTGTTGTATGTGAAAGACATAGATGCATACATACATAGACTTGCATTCATGCACAGGAAGAAAGTATCATCCCAACCACCAAAAGGAGAGCATTATTAAGGGCAGACTTTGTTGGCACATATTGCTTAACAGATAAGATTTCTATAAAGTACTTCTTTCTGTACAAACATGGTAGTATGTGGTGTTCTCATATACATACACCAAGACAGCCGTGTCAATGGGCAATCACTGTCCTGCCTGCACTTCACTGTCAACAGAAATGCCATTATGCAGCTTTGCTTTCCAAAGCAATTACTGAGTCTGAACATGGCAATGACAGCACATGGTTGTAGTCTCAGCACATGGGATGCTGAGGTAGGAGGATGGTTTGAGCCTGGGTGGTCGAGACCAGTCTAGGCAACATGGTATAGTAAGTATATACCATTGGAAAGTCACACACTTAGGAGTTTTATGCTGGCCCCAGGGCTACAGGAAGAATCAACTCGTATTCCTTGTTTGAGAGAGGTTTCAAATAGCAGGTCTGAGAATTCTGAATATAAAATTAAAATCTCTTTGTAAATCTCAAGCCATTAAAATTTCCCAACAGCTTTGTGTTTAAGAAAAGTTCTATGTTAAAATAAAAAGCTAACCCATCTACAACTGGGTAACTGATCAGCTGGTTTTAATTGTATCTTCCATTTCCATTTCTACCACATTCATTTATCATGTCAATACCAACATTAAATAAAGAAGAAACCATCACTTAAAGACTTCCCCCACACAAGTGCAAGGTACAAGCTCTTCCTTCACAGCGCTTCTGCACAGACTGTGTCAGGGAGAGGAGTCCGCTAACACGGAAGCATCACTATCAAAATTAACAAACTGAAAATTTATGAAGCACAGCTCTTGACAAACTTGCCAATGTGTCTCCTCATGTTTACTTGTGACGCATGCTTTATGTAGTGTGCCTAATTAAACAGACATTATGGAAAACTGAAATGGCGATCTGTGTAAAATGGGACATGGCAGTGTATCTGCATGGTTAATGTTTTACCTCAATCAAATAGTTCTTCCCTAATCAATATGTTCTCATTCCCATGCTGTAGCTCAGTTTTAAATGAAGAATAGAAAGTAAGTCTAAGTTGCTTTAAAGTAAATGTGTTGGTAAACACTAAGCCTCAACTCATTCACTCCTGTGCCCTGCAAGGCAGGCGTCTGGTAGCTTCTGAAGGGCAGAAAGCCTAGACAGTCGCGTGGTATGTGTCCCCTCGGGCTCCAAAGGACAAATAAATGGGCCTGAGAGCTAACCAGAGCCATCCCAGCTCTGCAAATTCCTGCCTATCTGACTATGGGCTAGTCATGAGAGTTAAGGCTCACCTGTCCTGGGCTACAAGAGGGGCCATGATGCCCACTCATGGTTCTGCTGTGAAAATTAATCTTTCTATTACAAAACCCTATGGGGTTAAAATATGGATCAGATTAATAATCCAAACCTTTTAAATTTCCATTTTAGAAAATAAACTCCAAATTTATAATAACTGACTTGAAAACCAACTTTTGTGATACAGTCTACCTCTAATGGTAGAACCAAAAAAACTTAAGATTCTGCTTCCACACTATTTGAAATCATTTAAAGTAGATCTACTTGTCAAGTATATTTTTTGTTTGTTTGTTTGTTTGAAGCTGTGAAAAATTTTTATTGCCATAATGTGCTGACACCCTTACAGTTTGGCTTCACCCTTTCTTCTCTCCGCATGATAGACTGATAAACACCCGTGACATTTACCAAGAGGCTCATCTGCGAGTCTATAAACTGTCAGCCTTGTAGCCACAGTGCAGAAGATGGCACCGCTCATCTTCCTCAAACCCGTGCTGAGAGCTGCTTCCACAGATGGTGCGCCCTTTAAGATTACTTCTCTTTCCTCCCTCAGAAAAAAATCATTTCTCCCACTTCTAAAAATAAATCTAGGTTAGGTAAACACTCCATGGCTTCCTTCCTAGGCTCTAGAGAAGCCACAACATCTCACAACGGGGGCATCACAACTACAGAGCTGCTCTCAGTAGTGGAACTGTCACTGGGTAACACAGCATCCCAGAATCCAAACTCAAGGGTACTCTAAATAATAACAGGGCAGATTTTTACCCTGAGACGTTTCATATAAATCTAATGCCAGTAAATAAAAACATAAAATTTTATTCAGCCCTATATAAAAGTCCTAGCCAAGCACTACTACCCACCACACACATGCCAGTTTCTTTTGAAAAATCCAGAAAAATGTCATTGGCTTTCTTTCCTTCTCTTTATTATTATTCCTTACAATGCTGGAGATCATCCTAGGGCTTCTCACACACTAAGAACACTGGCCCCTGACTGACTTCATTTAAAAAGAAGAGATCTAGTCTTAAAAGGAATCCTGCCCTTGAACATACATGAATGCATCTCACCAAGACCACATCACAGGAGTAAATAATACAGCAGGGCTATGTCATGAGAGCCTAAGAAGAGACTCATTCCTTCCTCACCCTGGATCTCGGGTTTTTGGAGTCTGTGAGAAATTGGGGGCTAGGTGTTGCGGTTAGAACCCTGATTTGTTGGAGGTTAGAACCACTAGCTCCTGTCCCAAATGATCAGCTTTCACCCCCAAATGCTGGCTAAATGGATGCTAAATAGTACTGGCAGGGTACTCATGACACACTACTCTACACTGCAATCTACATAGATGATCTTAATAAACACTGAATCTCGCCAAGAGACATCAGCACTCCTTTTACACATAAAGCACGACTCGATTAAACAGCCTGCTCCAGGTCCTGGCACTCAGAATATGTGACATGAGAGGGCCCTTAGTCTGGTATGGGCTATGAGTAACTCGGCTAGGAGCTGGTGCACCTGAAGGACAATAGTTTAACAAGTCGAGTAAGACACGAGAAAAGGAAAATTACCACTCTAGGATGTCCCTCCTTTGGTCTTCCATTGTCACCTTAAATGGTAGCAGTTAATAAAACCATCAGGTTTTTTTTATCCACATTCCACTCCTGGGCTCTAAGATCTCCCAGTGCTCAGGCCACCAACACCAACAGGTTTTGCCAGTGATTCTACTTTTGGACTGGTCTCCAGTCAGACAATTCACCCCACACATCTCATGAGTGTTGGAAATACACTGTGTTCCCCAAAGCAGCCCTCTTATTGTGGCCTTGACTTCTCGTGTGCTGCCTTAACTTCATTCTCATTCTGTTGGTCGCCACCCATCCTCATGGCAACATTTACCAAGGCTTCCTAAGAGTGCAGTGCCATGCTAAGCACTCTGTGGCTATCAATCCTCCTAATAACCACATGAGGTAGGTTTTACTATTTTCCCTATTTTATAAATAAGAAAACAAAGACATAAAGAGTCTCACTAAATATTCCAGGCATGCAACTAGCAAATGGTGGAGCACACAAGCAAACCATGTTGGTCTGAGTTCAGTACAGGTCTAGTTACTCGCTTCTCAGTTAGGCTCCCATTTCTACTTAGAAAGTTGTCTTTTCATTCCATTTCCAAGAGTGAAATCTTCAAACACACATGACTCATGCTGAACATTGAAAGACTGAAGACTCAAGTTTTTACCTACGTGTGTGTCTCTGTGTGTTTGTGCATGTGAATGCAGATAACCTGAAGGTCAAAGGCATTGGATGCCCCAGAACTGAGTTAAAAGCTATTGCGAGCTGCCACATGTGGATTCTGGAAACTGAACTTGGTTCACTACAAGAAGTATGTACTCTTAACCATGAGCCATCTCTCCAGTCCCATAAGACAGACTTTTCAAAGAAGCAGTGCTTGGTTTTGGTGGGATGTAGTCTATTTTTCTTCAATTATGGTCATCTCTGCTTTTACTTTTCCTATTTCCTTCTTTCTATTCTCCTATTAGTATCGTTAACATTCTGAGATGGTTCCCTATCATTTACCTCCAGCCATCTGTGTGTATGTATATAATATGTATATATATAATATATGTACACACACCATACATCTATGCATACATATTCTATATACATGTGTATTTGAATTTATACATTCATTTCTAAGCAAGGCCTTAGGAAAAGTCAGTGAAATTTTAATATATTTTGTATTTCTGTTATCAGTTAATTAAAATGTTTTCAAATTTACATTGTAGATCCTGCATTAACCCAGAGGTTATTAAAGCTACTGGTTGAATTCCATTCAAACATAATTTTCTAGTGTCTTTTTATTACTGATGTCTACTTTGATTCTGCTGAAGCCAGAAAGCATATTTTGCTTTAACTTGCTCAAAATGTACTAAGAAGCCACACACTGTAGAACGTCACTGTCGTTACAGCACACTCAGGGAAGTAAGAAGATGAAGACTTGCACAGCAAGCTCCAGGTCAGCCTGGGCTACCTGAGTACCTGTCCCTCCCAAAAATCTAAATAAATAAAGAGAAAAATAACATGCGTTAGAGGTGTTTCATTAGCCTAGAATACATAGCTAATGTCTAAAATGGACAAATATTGAAATATATATCTGTAATTTTGGATAGTGTTTTATGTAACTGAGAACTTGTGTTCACATCTTCTCTATCTATGACACTTAAAATGTTTCAGAATCACCAACATCAGTATTAAAGTAGGATCTACAGGAGGTCAGACCCTTTGGTTCAGAACTTACAGACACAGGGTCCTGAAATCTGCATTCTGACAGGTCTCTAGATCATTCTTATACAAACTAAAGCATAAAACACACTTTCTTGGTTCTGTGCTAAAATGTGCATGTGTCTATCTGCTGCTCAGAAACAGAAAAATATGGAATTCTGTAATTTTTGGGTTTTAATTTTTCTTTGAAATTACTGAAGTTTTGGCTTTATGGGTGTGAGTTGATATTATTGGTGCTCAAAAAAGTAGAGCTGCTATCACAACATTGTTTCACCAGTAAAGCCTTTTGAATCTGGTATAGCTTTCTGTTGGCTATTGCCTGCCTGCTCTACATTTTTTAGATTACTACTCTTGCTTTTCCCATGTACTTATATTTTAAGTATGTCTCTCAGAGAATACATAGTTTTCATTTTATTTGACTATGTTTTCTGCTTACTTAGACTATCATATGATTATTGATATATTTGGGAATCTTATCTCATAAGTACTTCTAATTTGTTTCATCCTGCCTCTTTTTAACCCTCTTTATTTGACAATCATATAGCCTTTCAGCACTCTTGAAGTGACTAAAGATTTCACATTCTTGACTTCTATAGTTTAACATTAATTGGTACTTTATTAGTTGGTATTTTCCAGAAAAAATGCAAGAACCTTAAAATACCCCCTTCATCACTTACAAGGCATTTTAATCATGTCTTCATTCTATGCATGGTATAAACAAAGTAGGACATTAGGGTCCTTAAGCAATAGATTTTGATTCAGACCCACACCGCGACCCTCTACTTACCATTTCCTACATCTGCCATCCTGTTGGAAATCTTTTTACTTCTCTATGAAGAATTGCTTTTATATATTTTTTTAAAGAGAAAGAGACAAATTCTTTCAATTTTTGATAAAAAACTTATTTGACTTCTATCAAAAAGCATGTTTGGCAGGTATGGAATTCTCAGCTGACATTTGCTTTAAATCATCTCTGACGATGCCGGCCCTCCCTGTCACAGCTTTATTACTCAGTTCAGTTAGTGGATGGTGTAAGTGTTGCTTTTTTAGCACAATCTTATTTTCCCTCTGGATGCCTTTGTTTTGACTGCTTAGTGTGGATTACTATTTATTTATTCTGTGTGGAGACTACAGTTCCTCCTGAATTGGGGCTTGGAATCTGCCATAAAATTTACAAAGCATTTATTTAGTACATTTAAATTGATATGCAATGCTGGAGCTAGAATTATTTTCGCAAATCTCATCATGCATCTCTTCAGAATACTTCTTGTTCTATGGGATAGCAGCTAACACTACACACATATAGCCCAATAATCACACCTTTTCATTTGATATTATGTTATATGATATCTCATATAATTGCTTATACTTACAGTAATTACATGAACTATATTAATATGGGTTATACCAAATACACTTACATATAAATCTGAATGTGTGCATATATATATATATATATACATACACATGACTCTACTAATTAGAATGTGAGCCCCATAGGGCAGGATCTCTGTGGCATTCATTATATAACATTGCCCAATGACTCTGAAGTTGCTAGTTGAATGCTATTGAGTAAGTTAATTAATAGATACAAGTAAGACATGTAAACCACTCAATCTCACAAGTGCAGGCTCTCCCCAGTCAGGGTCAATTCTGACGTTCCAGTACCACATCTACCATCTTAAGCTACTTACCAAGCAAGCATTTCATGTCTGGGTTGGACACTGCTAGACACTGAGAATATAGCACTGAATAAGACAAGCAGTTCTAAATGACATGGAATTTACCGTCTCTAAATGAACACCACTGGACAGTTCAATGCTTAGAATTAATTATGGTAAGAGTTGTGGAGGAAAAGGAGCTATGAGACTAGGCAAGGGAGGGCATAAACTGTCATCAAGGGAAGCTAGCTCTGAAGGAGCAGAAATTGGTACACCATTTTTCCATGGTTCTTGTGGGTATAGACCATAAGAGAAACATATACATACTTGACACTTATACATTCTGACTCTTACATCCACCTATAGTATTTTCTCTCTGAAGCCCCCATAATTCTATTTCTAGTCCAGTCATATACATGAAAGCAGGTGGAGGTACAAAGCCTCACTCAAAGCCACAGGGATGGTTTGGAGACAGTAATCTTGATTCCTAGAACATCACCTCCACAGGACAAAACTCGCTATGGCCACCTGACAGACCAGCCTGGTGATGATAGTTTTCTTTGTTAAGAATGTCTTTCCTTCGTGATCTGAGGACATCTTCTCCATGTCATCTTTCCTCCAGGGCCATTCCTGGTACTGTCAGCAGGAAGTAAGCCTCTCCTCAGTGTGTCTGGGCACAGCTAATAAGTGAGAGAAGCGGCCAATAGAAAAAGGAAAAGGCAGTAAAGAGCACCTTTGGAAAAGGCTTCTGGGAGGGAGCATCACAGAATCGTAGAGAGGGGTGCCAGAGGGCTTGGGCATGCATCCTGTACTGATCTGGGTCTTTGCCCTTAGGCTACCCCATCTATTTTCTGATCACTCCTATCTCTTGCTCTCCACCCTGCTGTGGGCCCTGGGGCTGCCCTCTGCCTCAGGCTTGCCAGTTGCTGCAGGCTGGTAGGAGATGAGAGAAAAGGAGGAAAAGGAGGCCACAGTATCTACTCCCCTGGCATCCTCGCTGTAAAGCTGCCTCTTCTCAGAGCTTGTTACTTCTTTCTCCATCTAACCTCCTTCCTAGGTCCTGGCAACCCTTCTTGTGTCTCTTGGGGCTAAGAGGCAGCAACAGAACCAACTGCCAGCCTCGTCCATTGTTTCCCTACACTCTGCCCACAGTTTTATAAATAGACACTTTATTAAAATTGTCTGACATTATTCTATTTTGAGCACGCCATCTGTTTTCTGTTGGGACCCTGACTTGCAGATTAGCCTACTGCCCTGACAAGCCTCGCAGAAGTGAGGCTCTAGAAAGGTGAGATGCAGTGATGAGAGACAGCATGTGGAGGGACTGGAGGGAACACACATTTACATGGAAGAACAGGACTGGGTAAAGTGAAGGAGGCAAAGCTGGCAGGTCCACATTCAGATGAAGATTCCTTTAGGGAAGAAGAATTCAAAACCACTTAAGTCTACCATGGCAACAGAACAGTACCTCTGCTCTTAGTTCTGGGTATCACAAGGGGTGATAGAGGTTCCCTTAGAAAAGCCCAGTCTGAAACAGGCATACTTGACATTCCTGGAGCAAACCCTACTACCCAGGGTAGACAGCCCCATCTTCAGATAACTCAAGCGTCCCTGGTCTGCATTAGGTGTTACAGCCCATTCAAAGCGCTCTCATGTTTTCACATCTGGCTCTTTTATTCTTCACACGTTGTTTAATGACAGTCGCATCTCCACTAGGGTACAAAATAGGAGCTTTTAGAACACGAGAGTCCGTCATCTTTTAAAACACTGGAAAAGAACCTCTGTAACACAATAGCAGCCGTTTTCCTCCAAGCTGCTTCTGGTCTATCTACAGCACACTTACGCCGAAACCCATTTCAGCTGGTGTCTGCTGCCAAAGCAACTGAAAAGGCCTTTATGGACAGCTGAAGCAGATATGGTAATTTGATAATCATCTTTTTTTTCTGCTCTAATAATTACTTTAATGGTTGTCTTCTTGTTTTAATAGATTTTTTTAATAAAGAAATCTTACTTACAAATTTTAATTAGCTTACTGAATATTCACTGCTTTGGAGTAAGTAGTTTAATGAGTAAGAGATCTCAGACTACTAACTAGCCTAGCTTCTCCCCAGTAGCTAGGGAGAGGAAGCAGTCCTCCTGAGAGTTCAGGCTGTACGCACAGCCAGACTCTAGCCTGGGCCCCTGGGATGCAGGAACCACACTGCCACTGGCAGGAAAAAGGTAACAATCCACTTTCTTCCTTTTTATCAAGCATCTCTACCCCAGTTTCACCAGTTATGAAAGCCTGCAACAGTCCTTGTCAAATCACTCCTGAGCCTCCGTCCCCTTATCTGTAAGGAGCAGGGCTGTGTCCTCTGTGCTGGACTGTTAACAGACAGGTCCTGTGCACCAATGTGAAAGGCTTTGGGGTACGCTAATGGCAAGAATGAAGAATTGACCCCAATGCCACTTAACCTCTACTGTTTCTAGTTCTCTTCTTTCCTTACAGTACTTTTTACGACAGCAATGAAAAAATACATTAACATTTTTCATTCTAAAAACAGCTAACAGAGAAGACAGACTCAGAATCGGAATCAGGAGAACAATGGAGGCTTTGTGTCTTACTAACTTGAATAATCCATGTGGGTTAGCTCTACGCCAAAGTAAAAGTGTATTAATATCTGCTCCACTAATTAAGAATATGTGACAACTTAAGTATGAGCCTTGGTGCATGTGAAATTCGCAATAACAGCTTTTGTGACTCTTCAGTTTACTGTATGAAAGGGAATTCCAGCTTTTCAGCTGAAATGAACATCATAACAGGAGGCTCCATTCTGGCCCAGCTGAATTCTAAACGGAGGACTTGCATTTACAGCATGCCATTGTGAACTAATGAAGGACTGCAATAGGTTTTCTCTCTACTCTCCTGTCCATTTGTTACTACACATATGAGCTTTGAGAGCTAAGGCACAGACAAACTTAATACATACAAGAAGAAAATCTTACCCTTTTCTCCA
The DNA here is from genome assembly GCA_001685095.1 of Ellobius talpinus. Classification (NCBI taxonomy): domain Eukaryota; kingdom Metazoa; phylum Chordata; class Mammalia; order Rodentia; family Cricetidae; genus Ellobius; species Ellobius talpinus. Next base: position 7,097 of record LOJH01000602.1, on the reverse strand, counting down.
AAACGTCTCTCCCAAATCTTTCCCCATTGTTCTTAATAGCAACTCTATCCCCCTGATGATCAGGATAAAAATGTCAGCCATATCCGACTTTTCCTCACCTTCTACCACCGGCAGACCCTACAGGTTGTACTCTGAACCCAGCCCAGCTCATCATCTCCACCACTGACACTCTGGTCTAAGTCACTGTCATCTTCTGCCTGGATCACGACAGCTGCATGTGGGCTGGTATCTGCTTCCACTCACCCTCATGATTGTTTCCAGTACAGCCACTATGGCAATCCTGTTAGAGACAGGTCACTCTGCTGGTTCCCATCCTACTTAGAGTAAAACTGCCTAGCAGCTGTGTGGACACCCCAGACTCTTTGCTCAGGCTGCTGTGGTCTCTGCTGAAGTGTTCCTCATCAGCTGCACATAGTGTCAGCTCTCCAACTCTCCAAAGACTTCTCAGGAGGTGGCCTCCTTCACCCACTAAGCAGAACTCTTGCTCTCCCTCCTTTTTCTCCACAGCATCTGTCATTTTCTAACTTGCTATCCCTTTGTTTTATCTCTTGTTATATTTTCCCACAGAAGATTACACGATCTCAAGAGCAGGTTTATTGTCATGGTACATGGACACTTTGGGTGACGTGAAAATGTACATACAAAAAGAGGTGCGCATTCTAAGTACAGAGCTTGACAGATTTCATAGCATGAACACACCCAGGAACCCAACACCCGGATCAGGAAGCATTCCTTCCCTCTCCACTCACTATTCCCCAGAGGCAACTGCTGCCCTTACTTCTAGCACCTCAGGGTAACATGACCTGTTACTGAGCTTGTTATAAATGGAACCATGATTCTCTAGAATTATGGAGATACACAGAGATGTAACTCATTCTTACCGCTGAATCACAGTCCAAATAAACCACACTGATTTTTCCACTTCCCCATTTGTGGATGTCTGTACCATGTCTTGGCTGTCATGACTATCACTGCTATAAACATTCCAGTATGAATCTTTTGGAAAATATCTGTACATATTTCTATTAGGTAAGGTCAAGTACCAGTTGAACAACTGACAAAGACTTCCTTGACTTAATTTTTTTGAGACAAGTTCTTACTATGTCAATTAAGCTGGCCTCTAACTCAGAGATCCATCTGCCTCTGCCTGAGCGCTAGAACTAAGAGAACATACACCACCATGTCTGACTTTCTTAATTTATATACATAGCTTTATAATGAATGGTAATTAAGTCAGTGCCTACAAACTCACCATTCAAATGGAAACACACATTATTAACTCCAGTGAAGTGCTTTGAATATTCCTTCCTGACTGCACTCGGCTAACTCTTCCTTTAGTCAGTCTCCTCCTTCTCCATGTATTTGATAATGTGTCTCCACTTCTGACTTCATGGAGATTGGCCATACACTTTGTATGTTCTGCAATCTGCATTTTCATGATATTTCTAGGCCACACTGACTGGAATTGACACACATTAAAATTCCTCCTCCCACTGGTGTAGATATGCCACTGTGGGAATCCACTGTGTCTTTTTAGGCAAATGAAAAATTGTCTTCTTCAAGTTTTCAGATATTTCAGTGTTGCTGACTATTCCAATGTCTTAGTATAACTTTTAGATGAGAGGTTTTCCAGGGCAATTTTATCTAGATGTGAAATTGTGGGTTGACTGGCATGGGCACTTTTGAAGTGGATACAATAACCAGTCCCCTGGCAGGAGATAGAGGTCCCTGCTGCTGTATACAGGCTTATAACCCTGGGTATGGTTAAACTTAGCTTTTTGCCAATCTAGGAAATGTATGTGAGCTCATTGTAGTTTTTCAATTACATTTCCCTGATTACTATTGAGAATGGGGATCTTTCCATTTAATTGAGCACTTGTATAGTCTATGACATCACTGAGGTCTTTCCCACTTTTCAAATTGGTTGTCTCTAGAAAGGCACAGAGACTGTAGGGCCTTTTCCTTATTAATTTGTAGGAGGCCTTCATATACTGGGATTGTATGTATGGGTTGCTATGCCTAGCTCCTACTGATTCTTCATTATTAAAGTATTTGCTGAAAGAATAATAAAATTTCAGTTTATATGCAATATCAAAAACTGCCCTGTTTTTGTCATGTTTTCAGTATTTTAGGGTAGATTTGCATATGTTCTGGTGTCTCAGTGTATTTCTGCTTTAGAGCACATTGCTCTCTTTTCAGGACAGATGACCTGTTAGACCTGAAACAGAAATTCTTAACTAAGGGCTGGAGCCATGGCTCAGGTGTTAAGAGCACTGGATGCTCTTTCAGAAGACCCAGGTTTGACTCTCAGCACCCACATGGTGGCTCACAACTGTCTGTAATCCTAGTTCTAGGGTATTTGATGGTCTCTTCTAGCCTGTGTTGGTACCAGGTATGCACATGGTACACAGACACACGTGAAGGTAAAACACCCACATAAAATGAAAAAAAATTATTATTTGCTTTCACTTCTCATGAACTTGAAGCAAAAACTGTAAGGATTGAAACCAATGTTTTTAACAGAATAACTATTTTATCCACTTCAGAGATAAGGAAAGAGGGATTTGCAGGAAAGTTAGTTTTTCAGACAGGAAGCAGGTGAATTCGGAAAGCTGTCACAGTTTAGATGAATACATACACTGACTGATGAAAGTCTATAATGAAGAGACAAGATCAGGAAGCGTGTCTTAGACAGGTAAGGATCTCTATGTTATTTCATATCTTCACCTGTTCTTCAAAAATCCCTAGGAGGATTTCAAAATACAACCTAAATGTACTGGTGTGACCAGGTTTGAGGGTGGACACCTGTAACCCCAACTACTAGGAGGATGAAAGGATCATTATACCCACAAGTTCGAGGACAGCCTAAGCAAGACAGCAAGCCTTCATTTCAAATAAAGACAAGAAGCATAAAAACCAGGTTTGAATTAGCAAAACGGTTCAGTAGGTAAAGGTACTTACTAGAACCTACATGGTGGAGAGAACTGACTCTATGCATGTGCCATTGCACACTGCACACACACACACCCTCACACACATATACAAATACATAGTTAAAAAATAGTTCAGTGCGGTGACACAGGCCTAAATCCCCTCATGGAGGTGTGGGCAGGAGGCGGCAGCAGCCAATCTCAGTCTGGCCAGGCCATACTGAATGCCTCTTCAAGGCTTCCCAAAGCAGAGACACAAATGTGAATGAATGCAGCAAACAGCATTTTAGGACACTTGTTATATGGGTTCCCAGTCTGCTTTAGAAGTGAAATCTGAAGAACAGCCTGAAGAGAACCTTTTATTGCTAATTTCCAAGCATATACTGAGTATGTCCTAGAACTATATCCAAATTGCTACATACTACAGCTATTAAAAAATCTGGATTATAGAGCTTTTGTAAAGGACATAATGTCTGCTATTCCCAGTGCTGGATACATTGTTAAAAAGCTACAAACACAGAGTGAGAGAAGAACACCTTAAAGGACCCAAAACATTCAAGCAGGAAAGCAGACCTGGCTGTCAGCTGGCTCAGTATATGAGCCCTTTCATTAGCAGTTGGGGACATGCACTATGCTGTTTAATCTCTATGCTCAGCTTGGCTGGGTTTAGAATCATCTACGAGTTGCACCCGGGACTGTCTGTGAGGTCATTTTCAGAGAAGTTTAATGGAGGAGTAAAGCCCACCTTGAATGTGGGTAGCACCAATCCATGTCCCAGCATCCCAAAAGGAATAAAAAGAGCAAGACACAATGGAGATCAAAGTTCACTTCTCTCTGCTTCCTGACTTACAACCCACAGCCACATACTCCTGCCACCATATTTCCCTGCCATGAAGGGATGGGCTGTCTTCTTACACTGTGGCCTAAATAAGCCCTTTATTCCTTATGTTGCCCCTGTAGGGTATTTGGTCAGAACAAGAAGTTCAACAATTTCAACACCCGAGCCCCAGAAAACCCAAATTGAAACACTTTTGGTTTGCTCTTTCCTAAAATCTAGCACATTATACTCAGTGTTTCAAGTGGCAGTGCAGTCAGTGTGACGAAGCCTGGAAAGAGGCATTTTCTATTAGACATAACTTTGTACCTGGAAATCCAAATCAATTACAACACATGTGAAACTGGCCATCCTGAAGACTCAATTCCTAGCCCTAAAATCCAGGAGGAAGGAGAGGAAAGTTGTTCTGACTCCACACACACAGTAGCACAAATGTGCCTGCAAACACACTAAATAAAACATTTTAAAAAGAAACTGGGCAGGGATCAAAATACACCACAATTTAATAAGTGAAGTAAATTAAGCCTTGAATGAAATCCTAATTACAAATCAAAGTTGCTCTGGAAACAACATTAAAACAAAAGTTAAAAAAATCAGCCTAGAGTTGGAAGTGGTGGCCCCAGGCCTAAAATCCTAGCAGTAATGGAGACAGAGGCAAGCAGATCTTGGTGAGTTAGTTCTAGGTTAGCCAGGGCTACACAATGAGACCCTGTGACAAACAACAACAAAACAAAATCAGCGTAAACTCAGGATCACATAAGACATTAGTATAAGACCTTCGTTAGAATCCAAAGGGGATTTTTTTAATGGGTTCAAGTGTATAAGAGAATTATATTTATAATATGGCAGGGTATGTTGATCTGAATGAGAATGGCCCCCACAAGCTCACGTTTGAATGTTTGGTCCCCAGTTGACAGAAGTGTATAAGAAGGACTGGGAGTTGTGGCCTTGTCTCTCTCTCTCCCCACCTGCTGTGTATGAATGAGGATGTAAAGCTCTCAGTAACTGCTCCAGGACCATGCCTGTCAGTTCCTGTCATGATGATCATGACTAACCCTCCAAATTTGTAAGCAAGCCCCTAATTAAATGCTTTCTTTTATAAAAGTTGCCTTGGCCATGGTGTCTCTTCACAACAATGAGGCAGTAACTAAGACAGAAAAATATATTTAATATTTGGTTGGAGTATATTGTTTTAGAATTCTGATCACTGGTCCCTATTGAACACTAAACTTTTGGAAGCATTTTCTTTTCTTTTTCTTCTTTTTTTTTTGAGACAAGGTCTCATGGTATAGCCTTGGTTGTCCTAGAACTCACTCTGTAGATGAGGCTGGCCTTGAACTCACAGAGACCCATTCATCTCTGCCTCCTGAGTGGTGGGATTAAAGGCGAGCACCACCACTGTTGGGCAAGTTAGCTTTTCTTTAAGCTGAGCATTGCCAGAACTGTTATACTATCACTGTTCATTCTAAAAGGAAGTGTTGCTTGCATGGCAACCTATTAACAAAAATGTGAAAATTTGAATAAAATTTTATTTTAAAAGGTAACTCTAGTTAGATATTTATTTCTATCCTTTAGTTACTGCATCAGGATGGACTCTAGAATTCCCCAAGGAACAGCAAAATCAGAAGATTCTCAAGTTACATGAATGGCTTAGTATTTGCATTTTACCTATACACACCCTCCTGTATATTGAATCATCTTATAGTACTTATAAAACTAATATAATATGCTATGTAAATAATTACCATAATATTTAGCAAATAGTCACAAGTCTATACCTATAGTCACACACATACTGCTTTTCAATGGATAAAGGAGGAATATATATTTTTAAATTAATCAATTAATTATTTTATGTGTATGAATGACTTGCCTGGATACATGTCTGTGCATCAAGTGCCTGCCTGAGGCTGACAGAGACCATAAGAGGGCATTAGATCCCCTGGGACTGGAGTTACAGATAGTTATGAGCTGTCCTGTGGATGCTGGGAACCAAATCCAGGACCTCTGAAAGTACAGTAACTATTGAGCCATTGTTCCAGCCTTGAGGAAGACTATCTTTATGTTCTTACAGATATAGTTAGTTAGATATTTTTGAAGTGTCTCAACCTACAATACAACTTTGAGTGAGAAGGAAGAATGGAACAAAATCCACGGGATTCCAACATTAGCACAACTACCCACAAGTGGCTCTCTGAACCCCTCGAAGCTTTCACCTAAGAGTTCAATTTCCTTTCAGAACAAATAAACTGGTTTTTTTTGTTTTTGTTTTTAATTGAAGCAGCTTGGGTCAGTTACCTTGGTCAGGGAACCAGTCCTACATGACACGCACAGGAAAGTGACCATGCCTCTCCCCATGGCACACTTACCTGTCAATAGCAGATTGATGCTTGGGCTGGAAGATGGATAGAATCTTTACTCCTTGTCAGTTAGTGATTTTAAAAATTACCTAAGCTTTGATTTCTTGTGTTAATTGAGGAAATATGCAAATTTAAAATAGCTTCTCTGAAGATGACAGCAGAGGAGGCCCTGGAGGAGTAGGCATCCTGCATCCCAGGAAAGCACAGCCCCATGGGATCCCTCACCTGTGACACTGTAATGCTGCATTTCTTGGCCAGCTCCTCTTTGGCTTCTTCACTGGGGTAGGGGTTGCTGAGGTGCGAGTAGAAATATTCATTCAAGATTTCTGTGGCCTGTTTACTGAAGTTCCGCCTTTTCCGTCTATGACAAAAGCAGGAAGGAAAAAGTAAGTCACAGCTATCAGTGGTACCCAAAGGAACAATTAATCAGGACCATATAAAATCGTGGGCTTCTAAGCCATCAGGATGAGAGCTATGCAAGACTCCAGGCAGCCTCTGAAGCACGGCCCAGCTACAGCATCACTTAGAAAAAAAAGTACAAGAATATGAAGACAATTCACCTCATTCTTTATTCAAAAAGTTTATTCAAGACCTAATGTGAGCCTGGCAGTGGTGGCACCTGCCATTAATCCCAGCACTCAGGAGGCAGAGGCAGGCAATTCTCTGCGAGTTCAAGGCCAGCCTGGTCTACAGCGTGAGTTCCAGGACACTCACAGCTACATAGAGAAACCCTGTCTCGAAAATCCAAACAAACAAACAAACAAAAACAAAAACCACCTAATATGTTCTAGGTATTACATGAAGACACATGGAGAATGAAACAAACAAACAAACAAAAGACATGTTCTAGAAAACGTACAGGCACCTGGAGGGCAGGAAGAGGGTAGAAAGGACATTAAATAAGAAAAATCAGTTTGGCAGTTGATGGAGGAGGGTCATCTGTCTTATATGTTACTTTCATTGGTTAATAAA
>LOJH01000601.1:0-52901 GCA_001685095.1 Ellobius talpinus | reverse complement strand
TGTGTGTGTGAGAGAGAGAGAGAGAGAGAGAGAGAGAGAGAGAGAGAGAGATAGTGAGTGTGCTGTCTCTGTTATTTCTTTTAACCTTAGTTACTTTCTTAGAGCCACAGCTGAGACTAGGGTTTCAGCATATGAATTTTGGGAAGACACAGCATTGATGGGACAATAGCAATGGTCATGACCCCAACAGAAACCCCAGCAGTTAAAGCTTACTCAGGTGCCACATGTCTTTGCCCCCACCATGGGTTCATAGATAAGCATCACTGCTATCCATTGGGAGATTGTTAGTAATGCAGAATGTCGGGCTCCAACACAGCCATGTCCCTCCACAGCAGCTTCTGATTTAATTAAGAGCCCCCCAGGGCTGGCATGAGAATCCACACAGGAGAAATGTTGTGACAGACCCTCTCCTCCTGTGGATGAAGAGGAATAAACTTCCTGGCCATTGGCTTTAAGGATACAGGATGAAAGCTCTGACTATGCCCCCCGCCACACCATGAAACCCTCACTGCTGTGTCTTCTCACTCCCCCTATCCTTTGCCTTTGCCAAAGATTTGCCTCATAAAACAAAGTAAACAGTAACATTGAGTCAGCTGTAATAAGCAGCGTGATAAGTCTTATCTAAGGCGGCAGGCCAACCAGGAAGGTTGAGCAAGTGAATGGGGCCTTTGGGCTCCAGTAGAGCTAGGAAGGTGTGAAAGGAGGAAGACAGGGTGGGGCAGCTCTAAAGAAAGAACCCCCTTGGTCCAGGACCAGACCACAACAAAGGGAGCAGCTGGCACTGGGTCCTGGACAGCTGGGGCTTTTGAAAGGAGGGTAGAAGTTACTAGGAGAACAGGGCTGAGGAGTTTTTCATATCTGTCTTATCACAAGGTTTCCTGGAAAAGGTGCCAAGCAGGCTAAATTTCTTTAGTGATTAATTTGGGGGGAGTCAACAGTAAGAGATGGGAGAATCTTGAATGGTTAGCATTGATGTCATTAGAGAGTCACCAAGAATGACCAATTGCCCAAACCCCTCTCTTTATGTATATAGTCAAGGCATCTGCTGGTGCTGTTTAAAGGCCTTTTTCTTCTTCCCTTGGAATTTTTAAGCATGATGAAGGATGATAACCCCATCAAGGCCACTAAGAACTGTAGATTGTCTACTGTGGTTGGACAAGGGATGGAAGTATCTCACATCTCTTGAAGGAAAGTCTGTGTGGAACACAGGGAGGCAAGAAGACCCCAACAAGGAAACTGATCTGTCCTAGGTTGCTGCCTGCGGTCCACTGATGCCATCGGCTTCTGTACTTGGACTTTCATGGGAACTTCCACCTGAACGGTGGCATCTCCATCTTTTGGGGACTCGATTCCAGCCTGGGTTTGCTCTGGTTCAGCCTACCCAGATTTTATAGTGTTTTGCCAATTTTGCTCCCCACTGTCCATCTCCACACTCTTAGAGATTCAAAACGACTGGGTTTGTCCTTTTACCCTTCTACTATTGGATTGGGTTTGTTCCACCTCACCAGAAAATGCTTTTGTTATTTTGAAATATGGTCTCATATAGCCCAGGCTAGCCTCCAACTCTCTGTGTAGCCCACATTGGCCTTGAACTCCTGATTCTCCTACGTGGTTCTCAGCAAAGGCAGCCAAAGAGACATTTTGCAATAGATTTTAAAAGGGACAGATTTAAAGGTGGGAGCAGAATCACCATGGCAACCAGGGTCCACTGTTAGTCTGCTGGTTCATGGAGATGGTGTGGAGACACAGCCAGGTGCCTGCTGTTGCAGCTCGCAGACCCTGGCCAGAGTGTCACAATGAGAGGCTTCTAGCCAGAACTGGAAACAGTGAGGTGGGTAGAGATTCCAGGCCGTGCCGCTTTCTCTAGCTCTGTATTTTGTCATCTTGGCCCACTACCTTGCTGTCATTAGACTCTAACACCTGATGCCCACAGGAGGCAAAATCCAAGTCTCTAGAAGAAATAAATCCCTTAGTCTATGTCACCCTGGCAGTTCTGTTGCTCAGTTTGAATCTCAGCTGATAGGACTGAGAGCCAGGGGAACAGAGAAGTTGCAAAAGTAGGGATGACCTTCTTGTGAACTTTAAGAAGCCAGGGCTGGCTTTAATTCTAGCACTAAGGAAGAAGAGGCAGAGGGCTTCTCTGAGTTCCAGGCCACCCTGGTCTACAGAGCTAGTTCCAGAGCCAGGACAGCTAGGGCTACACAAGGAAACCCTGTCTTGAACCTCCCCAGCTCCAAAAAGAGAAAAAAAAAAAGTAAAAGAAAAAGAAAGAAGTCAGGGCTGGAAAGATGGCTCAGCCCTTACGAGAGAAAGAGTATGTACTGCTCTCATAGAAGCCCCCGTCTTGCTTCTCAACAGCTACATCTGGCAGTTCACACTCTCGCTCCAGGGTATCTGAAGCCTCTGGCCTCTGCAGATATCTGTGCTCATGTGCACTTGTCCATGCAGACACACACATAAACTTATGGATTATGAACAGCCAAAGAAATAAAGATAGTCATTAGATGCAAGTGTGCGTTTATTGAAAATCATTTTTGTCTAATTAGTTTGGTTTGGGGTACTGTTCCTAAAATGGTAGTTATGTCAGAGGAAGGAAGTAGTTAGCATTAGCTTAATAACTAAAAGAAACGAACCAAGTTTCTCTCTTGTCTTTGTAGGGAAATGAGATAAGAGCTTCCAAAGCAAAGCACGTAGCCCGACTTAAGAAGAAATTGAAGCTGCTCAACCCAATGCCTATCATGTCCCCTCTCCGAGACAGAGCCGCAGTGTGTCCAAGGCTTTCTAAAAGGAAGAGAATCCCTTTAGCTCTGTCCTTTTGCCCTCTACTACTGGATTGAGATGCACTTGCTGGAGCTCCGGCAGCCATGTGGAGCCGCTGAGTAGCTTAGGAACGAACGCCATGGGCGGCAGGGTTGGAAGACAAGAAAATTACAAACCAAGAAAAGCTTGAGTACTTGATACTTTCTGTTGCCACACTACCTCTGTACCAACATTCAGAAAGTTTACCTTGAATGAGAAAGAACTAAATGTCTATCTTACTTGTTTTGTTTGGTTTTGCTGTTCTATACCAATCAACTAAACCCTGGTGACAAAAGCACTCTATTATTTTTAAACGGGAATGAATGTCACCCTTCGGAAGGACTTCTAATGGCTTTAAAGTTGGCTGATATTGTCATCCATTCCCGCAGTAGACATCTGATGCTCTCATTTATCTATAGACAAAAAAAGTATGTAGCAGCTGAGCATGGTGGCTCCCGCCTGCGGTCCCAGCGTTGAGGAAGCCAAAGCTGAAAGGCTGAACATTTGAGGCCAGTCTTGGCTACACAGTGAGTCCTTCATTTTGTTATCTTTTGGGGGGTTGTTTTTGCTTGTTTGTTTGTTTTTGAGTTGAGATAGGGTCTCATTTATAGTTCAGGCTGGCCCTGAACTCATTTCTGTGTTCCTGAGGGTGACCTTGAAATCATGATCTGCCCTTCCAACCTCTGGAATTACAAGCATGCCTCAGAGTATAATTTCAACATTCTTCTTCCTCCTGACCCTTGGGTAATGGCACACTAGTGTTTTGTGATGTTTCTCAATCTGGACTTGTCTGATAACTTTCCCCATCTTTTTATAAGCTAGCTAGTTCATTTAACAGCTATAAGGTGCTCTGCCATAGACTGGACTGATCCACAGCTCATGGGCACAGAGGCCTCAATGGCCAATTGTAACAGCTTTTACAGGAGACGGCTCACCAAAGGTTGTAGTCTGAGCTGGAATGGGGGAAAGAGGGTTAGCACGGTTTGGAACTTGGCCTTTGAATGCCTTCAGCTGATAGACTGGCCAAAGGGGAACCATTAGAGACACTTTCAGGATGGTAAGGAATGTGAATGCTGGTTTCTGTCTGTACACTGTGTATTCTACCCTGAATGCGTGGAGAACATCTTCAGAAGGAGGAAGGTAGATGCTGAGCATGATGAGGGGAGGCAGCAGTGCCTAGAGCCTCAGGGAAGGACACATATTTGTCTCTGCTGAGCTCTGTGTGTTTGGAGGCATTACCTGGTCCAACTCAAATGGTTTCTTTAAGAACTGAGAGATGAACAATGACCTACATGAGTGGGGGCTGCCCGATATCCTTAAGGAGAGGAGGGACACACTTGGGGCTATCAGAGCTGGAGTAGGGATGACAGCTGAGGGGGGATAAAGTAGGGGTTGATAGCTGAGGGGGTGCTGAGATTTATCCTAATGTGTATATCCTGAGAAAGAAGGGACCACAGGGAGGCAAGTCCTGAGCCATCTGACTTTGATTTTCAGTTAGAGTGTCCATCAGAGAGATATTAATGACAAGATGTTCTAAAATGCTTGCCTTATTAATGTGTCCTAAGGTACTAAAGTCTAAAGCTACTTTCAGTGGCCTTCCCAAGGCAAGCTTTTGGAAGTTAACACCCCACACTGCCTAAGTCCTGCCTGCCTTCTTCTAGACGCTCTTTGGAGTTAGTGATCTTAGCAAGGAGGGCACGAAGTACAGGGCATGCCAAAAGAGTCTAGGGTGTAATCCTCAGTCAGCTGGCCACATGCACTCAGAGCTGAGGATATATGAAAGAGAATGACCAGATGGCATGCATACAAAGGTGTAAGGCCTGCTTTGGTAAGGCTGTGGAGGGGCTGACACTTCACCTGGCCTGTCAGCAAGCAAGTGAATTGATATGGGGTTTTACTGCTATTGGTAGAAGATAAGAGGCACTTAGATCAGAGATAAAGGACATTACTACAGGTGACCACACTCTTTCCTTTTGCTACACAAGTCCTGTGTGGGCAAGGAAGAGGTGGGACTAGGAAGATGAATGGCATGGTGGATCTGTGTCATGGTTAGGGAAGGAAGGCAAAACCTTCGAACTTATAACAGAGGTCTGAGTAAACCTGCCCAGCTCTGGCTCCAGAGTGCAAGGTGATGACAAAGATGTTGCTGCCATTGATGAAGTTTCCATTTTAATCAGGAACCAAATCTGCTGTCTTCACTGGGAACAGCTCTATCTTCCATAGCTGCTCACGACCCAAACAGTTTTTCAAGAAGATAATCTGGGATAGAAGCTATCACAAGATCTGTAGAAGACACCACAAAGAATTGACCCCTAATTGTGCGTCCTGATCTATCTATGTATAGTTGGACACAAAGCTGCTGGATAACCACACAGTCTAAGCTCCAAATTGAACCCACGAAGGCCTGGAGGCTGGACACATCTGCATTAGAACATCAATCTGTCCTCTAACTTGCAGCTCTAAAAGCCCTTTGCAAACCACCTGGTCTTCACTTTTCTAATTTGGAAATCAGGACCAAAGACACTTCCTTTGCAGTATTGTTATGAGCATCAAAGTGCATTAAATGTTAAGGTACCATCGGGTGTTAGAATATCATCTGGCAGACCTGACATGCTGATATTTGAGGTGGGATAGAAAGGCAAAGGCAATTAGGGAGACGGGAAGGGAAAGGGGCCCCTCACTCTAGACTCCAGAGCCTGAAACCTCACCAGCTAGTCAAGGATTCCAGCACACACTATTCCCTGTGAAGGTTGCCTATGTAGAGACAGTACTTCCTCTATCGTGGTACTTCAAGTCAGATTGTTTAAATAGCATTATGCCACAAGGCAGGCCTCAGCACATAAGGTCTTATTCTTTGCCCAGATGTTTTCTGGCTGCATCACAAACAAAACTATTATCTTGTTTACAGTGAACACATCCTAACTTCCTGAACCACTGTGATATAGGATGTTGTTCTACAGACTATAATCCTATCCAAAACCCAGGGGAAACACTTTATTAGCTCTTTATTATTATTTGAATTCCTTAGCAAGTCTTTGAAGACACAACTCCAGAGTACAGAAAAATTTTACATATGGCTACTGTAAGAAAGAAAATTGCAGCCCACCTTTGAGAAGTCCACACTTTGAGAAGTGTGGGTGCTTTGAGAAGCCCTTGGGTATGTCTTATTCATTCCAACTACCGTTCTTTCTATTAACCTGTATATTAAATCGATGTTTAAAATCTCCTTTTAATAATCTCGAACTCTGCCTCTACAGGCTCATCCTGAATTTCTTTTCGACTTCAAAGCCAGGGATCCAGCTCTATATAACTAAAGGTCCCTAAGCGAGGCGAGAACTCGACCCGTTGGCAGCTGTGCTGGGCTGTGGCGCCTACCGCACTTTTGCTGACTTTGGATGAGTAGCATTCTGGATAAGCAAATTGTAAGATCCTCGTAAACACACGGCAACGTCAGTTCTTTTGTCTTCTTTCTCTGTGATTTCGTTCTGAAAATTGAAGACATTGAGGAAGAATTACAGGAGGCCGTGGGTTCAAGAGACCAAACCACTGGGTATGTGGTTGCAGGAGGCTCTGCAGCTAAGCAACCGATTAAGTTTACAAAACTAACCAGTTAAACTGCAACCAATTGACTGGTGTATGGACGAGACTGTAGCCAATTAATGGCCTTCTAACTCTCTCCTCCCATTTTCTGTAAATGCTACCTGATTGCAGTTGGTTGGAATTCCTGAACCCCTCTTTGGGCCTTGCTTGCTTTGCCCATTGTTTTTGTTTTGCTTTGTCACATAATTTTTATTCTTATGCTTTTATTTTGCTTTATCAAGCTATTGGATGGGATTGATCTTAGGACTTTTCCTTTTAGCCCAGGGAAGGACAGCAGAGGACACATCCTTGAGCTCCCTCGATACAGAAGGAATCATCCATGCCTCTCAGGAACCCCTGATCCCAAATATCTCGGATCCTGAAACTTAAACAGCTCTCTGGAGGTCACAGGTCAGAGCAGGTTGTCTTTGTTTCTTCCTGCTGCCAAGCACCATCTTAGCTCTGCCTTCCTCCAGCGTCCGTGTTTACCTCAGCTCTGTTTAATCAGAGGAAATTTAGAACGCCCATCCTCTACCCCACATAATAAACACTTCATCCCTAGCATTATAGGTTTCTCTAGGGAACGCCAACCTACTATCTAATTAAGGTCTGTTGAGGAGTCCTTTGTGTTTGTCCTGGCAGTGTTAAGCTAAATAGATACAGAAACAGCAGGTAAAGACTAGATAGGTTCACCCCAGCAAACAATGCTAATGCTCGCGCCTTCATTACTGGGGAGAAGGTAATTTGCCTTCATCCTTCCTGAGGTTATTTTGTTCTGTGGGAATTGGCTTTTGAGTTTGCATCCCAGGTGGGTCAGGGTTTAGCATTTTACTCCCAGGAGCTCCCAGGCCTTGGGAATTGAGATTTTTCTGCTACTAAGAAAACGAGAAGAAAAAACCAACTGTTTAATGTCTGTGTGTATATGGAGAAATGGAGAGAGAGAGAGAGAGAGAGAGAGAGAGAGAGAGAGAGATCCAAAGATCCAAGCTTGCTTGCAGATGTGACAAGGCCTGATGAGCTTTAAAATAAAGTCAGGGTGGAAAACAGGGCAACAAACTCACACACAGTCTTTGTTAAGAAACAGACGAATATAAGTGGCCGAGGGAAAGGTGAGATGCAGGTGACATCTAAGATTGAACCCTCCTGATTACTCAGCCAATGAGGAAAGAGAGAGAAGGAACTCTATTTAAGTTTATAAAGTTCCTTCTGTGCACTCAGTCAGCTCTCATGCCATGCTGGTCTGATGCCCGGCTGTAAAATATTATAAACAAGAAAGGCTTACCTGAGCCACTCTGCCTGGCCACTATTAGGAATGCCTTCCTTGCTGACATTGCTGGAGCCTCAGGAACGCACGCTTCAGGCTGGAACAGATATTAGATAACTGCCGACAGTCTAGGAAGTGACCCATCGCAAACGACTTAGCTATTCCTGGAATTCAAGTTGGACGTCAGTCTAGGACAGCGCTGGAGTTATATGCCCTTGGGGGATGGATAAGAAACAGGACGCTGCAAAGATCTGACAGTAAGAAGCCTCAATTATGCTTTATCTCTGTGTGTCTTTACCCTGGAGGGGATATCACCAGTTCTTAGAGAGCCACTGAATGTTAGATTCCTACTCGGGGGCTGGAGAAATGGCTCCGTAGTTAAGAGCGCATTGCTCTTACAGAGGACCTGAGTTCGATTCTGGCACCCTCATTGGGTAGCTGACAGCTGCCCCCAGCTTCGGGGAAGGGGTTGTCTAATGCCTCAAGCCGGGGGGGCTCTCACACAGACACATATACACGATTAAAAAGAAAAATAAATCTTACCAAAAAAGAGAGCAGTTCCTACTACAGAGTTAAGCAGGTGGCTTAAAGAAAAGGCAGCAACTGCAAAAAGGCAGAAAGATCAGATTTTTACCAGGCTTCACTTGATGACCCAAAAGAAGAGTTGGTGCTTTTTAACAAAAAATAGTTTGTAACTTCCTGATGATCCCCCTACAGACTAACTTCAGAGTTCGTGGCAGGTTAAAATTAACTCATGCTAGGCCGATGTGAATTCTCTGATTACATGAATCCAGTGTGGTGCCTGGGAACTCGCATTTCTAACAAGCTCCCAGGCAAGGCTGGGTCAGGAGCAGGCTCTCAGATCCAATACCAGGAAGCAGGAGCCCTGGCTGTGTTCTAAAATCATCACGAGGAATTCTCAGAAAGAAAGCAGAGATTTAGGTACAATTCAACTTGGCCTGAGCCAGGGCGTCTGGGGTTTGGAAAGCTTCTCGGGTTTCCTGGGACTGAGAGTCACAGACATCCAGAAGTTTCCTGATCTGTGGGTTCTTCTCTCACAGCAGCTCGGCAGTTGGAGAAATATGGACAGGCGTAAGCAAGATGCATTATGGAGCCTCTCTGGATGCAAGCAAATCATTGGAAAAGCCAACTGGGAAGTAAAGAAAGAACATTGGACCTGCTTGGTATTTCCTGGAGTTGAGGATGGATGGGGACTCCAGTGTGTGGTGACCCAGTTTGCAATGCTGGGCTCCTGGGCAAAATCTCTCCCCCAGAGCCTTGTTTAATTATAAAATAATCAACTCAATATGCTCTCCTTACTTCAGCAGAGAGACTCAGTGCTCCTGAGTGGATTATAAACCAGTAGAGAGGTACAGTTGGGACCCATGGGAGGTATGGAAGGTAACCCTTGGCTGGGAAGTCTCATTAGAGAGAGCTCTTCATCACCTTCATTGTTATCAGATCTTTTACAAACAATAGGATCTGCGCAAGCCTGGCCTTACTTGCCCTCAGTCAGTGGGGTTAACCTTTCCTTTGGGTCCTCAATGTTACCTAATTAGAATTTCTAGGACACTGGCAGAGAACTTGTCTCCAACGCTGTGTGACCAATTGCTACCTCTCGGTTCTCAGGGTAACAGCATCAGAGCTTTAAAAGCATGGAGTGTGGGGGTTAAGGGGGTGTCACGATGTGGAGAACTATGGGTTTTAGAATGAAGGAAGTCTCATGTAGTACAGCGAGCTTTCTGAAGATTTGGTAACTACGGTATCTATAAGGGTGTGTGTGTGTGTGTGTGTGTGTGTGTGTGTCACAGAGAGAGAGACAGAGAAGTCTGTGTATATGTGAGAGAGTTTGTATGTGTATGTGTGTGTGTCAGAGAGAGTTTGTGAGTGTGTGTATGTGTGTGAGTATGTGTGTGTGACAGAGAGACAGAGAAGTTTGTGAGTGTGCATATGAGACAGTTTATGTGTGTATTTGTGTGTGACAGAGAGAGATTGTTAGTGTGTGTGAGAGAGAATTTGTGTGTGTGTGTGACAGAGAGAGTTTGTGAGTGTGAGTGTGTGGTGTGTGTGTGTGTGTAAGAAATGGGCTCCCTTCTGGCATGTGTGATTTCAAGATCATTGAAATAGGCTCATTGAAATACTTGTGACATTTCAAGCCCCACTGCATTTTGTCTCCAGCAATCATAGCACCTGTGATGATCTGGAAATGCCTGGCCTCTGTAAAACGTGGCCTGTGCACTTGCCCTGACTTCCTGAACTTCATAAGCTACCTCAATGGGTGTGGTCGGTTGTTGTGGTGTGCAGGTAGCATAGAAGACACCCTCCTCTAAAAAGGAAAGCCCTTTGTCGCTCCCATGCAGACTTAGAAAGTGTTTCATCTAGTCAAGTCAGAAATAAATAAAGCTTCTTCCATGTCCACAAAATGGTGAGTGATGGCAGGTTGGAGTGGTGGACCCTGGTTGGCAGAATGTCTGCTAAGCGTGAGTATCATCTCCACGACCGCATTAGAACCCAGATGTGTTGATGCACACCCGTAGCTTGGGAGCTGGAGGAGGAGGAGAATCTAAAGTTCAAGGTCGTCCATGGCTTCACAGAACTGGGGTGGGGGGGCTAGGCTGGAATACTTGAGAACCCAACAGAAAGATGGTGGATAAAAATCTCCGGGGGTAATTCCATCCATCTACTGTCACAACCGAAACTCCCTTGGGAGCTTTCAAGGGCATCAGCTCAAGCAACTTTTCTTCTGTGTCAGGAAGTGTTCATTACCGGTCCACGTGGACCATTAGCCTCACTGTTCCGTGTGGTATCACGCTGCATTCTATCGTCCAGGGTAAGCTCTTGGTAGGGGAACTTAGCCCACCCCTTCCCCAAACCTGAGCCAGGCTCGAGAGCTCCCAAGCAAAGCCCCTCCCCCAGAAGCTCCTTTAATTGTAAAATAATTCTAATAGGTTGCACAGGGAGGGCAGCCAGAGTCCAGGCAGAGCTTGGAAATGTGGACTCTGCCCTGGAGGTGAAGTCTCTAAGGCCAATGGGTGAGTAAGAAGGCCAAACAACTTAGTGTCTGGGTTATACAGAAGAATAAACATTTCTATGGTGAAAAAGTTATTGAAATTTAATTTTTGGCTCCCTAACTGCAAAAGGCTTAATAAAGAAGAATTGCAGGTCAGTGTCACAGCACACGGCTGTAATCCCAGCACCCTGGAGGCTGAGGCAAGAGGATCTGGAGTCTGAAGTCACCCTGAGCTAAATAGTGACACTCTGTCTCAAAAAAGACAGAGGGAAATTGTGTGTGTGTGTGTGTGTGTGTGTGTGTGTGTGGTGTGTGTAACATTTAATGAGTATATGTAATATTTAAGTGGTAATGTTAAATATATATTTAATTCTGTAATATACCTTTCATGACATACTGTTTTTTTATAATTCTAGACTTAGATTGTCAGCATGGACGCTGAAGTCTAAACCATGGCTTCCTTAAGAGGCTACTTGGCCTCTTTGAGTCTCCCATATCTTCATACAGAGCAAAGAGGTTTCAGGATGGCTGAAGTCAATTGAAGTTTAAGCTGAACCAGAGGAAGGTTGTGGTCCACCTGGTGGTTTAGCCCATGAGCATGGAGTTAGGTTTTTTCAGCCCATCGCTTGCCAGCTCTGAGCTCTCAGGCAGGCCACTTAGCCTGTTGCTCTGTCTCCTATAGAGAATAGGAATAAGAAACTATACCCATTGTATTGGGCTGTTGAGATAATTAAATTAGAGACTCTAGAAGTTTCTTGTTACCGACCCAGTACATAGCAGTTGCATCCCATCGGTGTTAATGGATTATTATTATAGTGATTTGTCCTTTCAAGAATGATTCAGAGGATGGACAACCACAGAAAGCCTTGAAAACCATGAAAAGAAAAATGAAGAAAATTGAAATAAGTTTTTATTTTTTAAAATATTTTATTTTAAAATTGTATGTATGTATGTATCTGGTTTTTTGCATGTGAGTGTAATGCCTATAGAGGCCAGAAGAGGGCATCAGATATCTTGGAACCAGAATTACTGGCAGTTTCAGGCTGCCTAACATAGGTGCTGAGAACCAACCTTAGTCCTCTGCAAGAGCCACTACTCCAAAATCAGCTTTTGGATACAAGGAACCAATGAAAATGTGCCTCCTGAGTTTCCCCAGCAAACACCCATAATGCAATATTTGCAGAGCAAGCTCAGGTTCACGTTCTGGCTTCTGGCTTCTCTATGTCCACTGTCCCCTCAGCTCAACTAAAATAGTCCCTGGTACAAAGAAAACTGCCAGTAAAAACAGCTGCTATGGTGGTGGTTGGTAATGGCTACTTTGAATATTACCCCTGATCTGGATAAGACGGTAAAGAAAAAATGTATAGATACAGTGAACATGCTTTTCAAAATAGAAAACTGTTTACAAAGCTAAGTGTTCTCTTAGCCAATGGAAGGGATTAATAAGAAGTATTTGAGCCAGATGTGGTGGCACATACCTGTTATCCCAGTACTTGGGAAGTGGAGTCAGGAGAATCAGGCGTTGATGGTCATCCTAAACCCTAAATAATATTAAGGAGTTCAAGACTGGACTGGAATACACAGCATACTAAAGAAAAGAAATGGAAAGAAAAGAAAGAAAGAGAGAGAGAGACGGAGGGAGGGAGGGAGGGAGGGAGGAAGGAGAGTGGATAGAAGGAAGGAAGGAGGAAAAGAAGACAGACAATGTGTGTAGAAAGAAAGAAACAGAAAGCACATTCTGTTTTGTGCAGAAGGAACTGGAGTGATCATCTTTCCCATATCTGACCTTGGCTCAGATGGAGCCTGCATCCTGACAATAGGTAGCTGCTTTCTCTCTGCCTGGGAACTGTGAAGTCCGAAACTCCCGACAACTGTCTATAGCAACATTAACTTTCAGTGAACCAGACAGTGGCTCCATCCTAGCAGTCTATTGAAATATTTGGAAAAGGAGAGTAGAGAACCCTGGAAGGTGTAGGGTCTTGCTCCTATCCCTTCAGCCCACCATACACAAGACCTAGGAGCAGCGCTCCCCACACACCCGAGCCCTCCTCCAGCAGCCGCACAGCTCACCCTGACTATTGCACAAGCAGACACTTGACATAGTGCCAGGCACCATGTAGGCAGCTCTTTACGTTGAGTAATGAGACTGGCTTATTGGGAGCCTTTAATTACCAGCCTAATGTACAAACACATTTCTCTCTAGAGACATTAGCACAAGCACAGGTTTTGTTCTGAGAGGGAAGCAAGCTGCTTCTGCTTCCTGGCAGAGAAGATGTTGATCCAGGGTGATATTTATGTAGATTGGTGCAACCCAGCCTGCTCCTGCTTGAGGACACCCCCTTTCTTGCTCCCACCCAGGAATCCATAGCTGAGTCTCTGACAGCGTCTGTGGGGCAGCTGTTGCCTCGTTTCACCTTGATCTGTCCGTAGGATGGAGACAAGTGGATGCTTGATCTGCTACTAGGAGATTTATAAGGCAAGCTGGGCCTAGGAGATGGCACAGAGGATAAAGGTGCCTGTCACCAACCCTGACGACCTAGTTCAATCCCTGGGACCCACATGGTGGGAACCACCCCCTCCAAGTTGTCCTTTGACCTAAATTTGTGCATGTACACACACACACACACACACACACACACACACACACACGGACACCGACACGGACACACATGAACACACACACAATAAACAAACAAATAAATAAATAAAGTAATAAAGACAAAGAATATTTACAAAGCAAAATTAAGGGTTCATCACACTGGGGGCCACTGAGTATAATATGGAAAGTGAAAACAGTCCAGCTATTGGAGCACGGCTCTGTTCACCTTGATGACAACAGAAAGGGACAGAATTGTCAAGGTAGAAGTAGCTCACACATACCAGGTACCCTTTGCAGACCCTGTCCTGAGTGAGCCTTCCTCCTGAAATGTCTTTTAATCTCCCAGAGACCCACAGAATGGGAGCCATTAATCATCACTCCCATTTAACAGTGGTTTCCCCATCGTCCTCAGTGAGTCACTGCAGCTGAACTCTGACCCTCAGGCAGGCATCAGCCCGGGGCTGTGCTGTGTTAGAGCGTCTTGCTATCTACACATCAGTTCAACTGACAAAGTTTTGCATGACAGGTTGAGTGGTCAAGGTGTCAGAACACAGTCCATGGGAAGACTCTGAAGCACGCTGTGCTTAGCCCTTCAGCAATCACACGATCGTGCCTTTCATTTGCACCCACTCATTCCTCTAGGGGTGTCTGGTCTTGCATGTGAGTAATCTAATATCTAAGAGAGAACACCGCTGGACAGTCAACAAACCCATTGCCTCAGTTTCCCTATATTCCAAAGAAATTAGGAGATAGAACTTGGTAAAGAAAAATGGATCTATTTACAGTTCAGCCAAACCAGAAGGCAGAAGTCACATTTCATGACTAGCACGCTGGTGGTCATTTGATAATTTGTGGAAAATTGTGAGGAACCATGAGAATGTATGTAGTTTAGCAGTGAGATAGCATAGTGTGTTTACCAGGCATGCAGGAGTCAGCTGAAGCTGATGTCCAAAGGAAAGATTCAGAAGCCAGAATTTCAAATCTTTCACGGAATAAACCCATGAACCAAGAACTCTGCCAGATCCAGAGTAGATGAGGGCCTCACCCCCATTTTAAAAGTGAAAAAAGTTTCTTTCCTTTTCAAGGATATTAAAGGCCCTCTTCCACTCAACACAGACTTGAATAAAAAAAATACTAACAGGGAGCTGGGTGGTGGTGGCACACACCACACTCAGGGAGGCAGAGGCAAGCAGATCTCTGTGAGTTCAAGGCCAGCCTGATCTACAGAGTTTCAAGACAGCCAGAGATACTCAAAGGGAACAAGGCAACTTGGGGCCCAGGTCACCTTCCCCCGGGAAAAGACCTGATAAAGCCCAGGTGTGTGCAATCTCCCTCATGTGGCTCAGGAGAGCTATGAATAGGGCCTAACACAAAACAAACTTAAAACATTATGAGTTTTTATTTTGTGAATATTTTTTGATACTTGATCATCTCTTGAACACAAATTTAATAGATGTCTTTCACAACACCCAAAGGTAGAGCATACCTATTTGCTTTCTCACAGCTAAATCTACACGCATTCTAGGGCTAGTTTTCTCTAAACCATAAGACAGCCACGGGAACAAGGAACAGGGGTCATGGCAGTGGGAACTGGACTTGCTTCTTTTGTTGAATTGGAAATAAATCCATGTTTTTAAGAAACAATTTCTGTTTCCTAATAACTTTGGGGCATAGGGAAACTGAGGCAACATGATTAAGGACCTGAATGCCCAACAGCATTCACTCTTGGAGCTTGAACTTCTTTTGTAAGACTAGAGAGCCTGATGTGGCAGCCCTGCGGGTGCCTCGCTGACGCCCCTTCACAACACTCAGAGCTTGGCCTTCCTGCCCTCGATGGGATTCTACCGGTGGAAGCTCTTTGCTCTGGGACTCCTTCTCAGCCTTGTACTCCTACCTTGCCCTCCCTTTCCCTTCTCAAGTATGTCAGTACCTCATCCCAGTCTGAGCTACCCACCAACACACTCTCCAGACACACCCTCCTGTGCTGTCTGCTCTACGCGAAGTCTCTGACATGGAGTACTGGTGTGGGAGAATTGTCTGTATTCTGTCAATCATGTTTTAAATAAACGCTNGGATGTGATCTACCCCACTGAAAAAGGTACTGAGCCACATGGCTAACATAGATGGCTAACATAGATCAGAATAATGGGTTAATATAAGCTACAAGAGCTAATAAGTAGTCTGACCTAATGGGCCAATCAGCTTTATAACGTGTAGAGATCTCTGTGTGATTTTCTTTGGGGCTTGCCGGCTATGGGGTACTGGGTGGGACAAAAACCCCAACAAGCAGGCCCCATTCGTGTTACAGAGTACCATCTCAGCTTTTGTTCTCAGAGGACTAAGCAGGGAAGTTTCCCTTCGTGGGAGAATAGCTCATTTCTGAAATCAAGGACTTAGAAATCCACTGTCTACCTTGTCACAGCGTTTAGCTCAACTGTCTTGCACACCCAGTCTCTCCTCTTTAGTCCAGTCTCTCTCACTTTGGCTCAGGTCTTCCTGTCCTTTGACCTGCCTGTCTCCCCACTTTTTGATTACCCTCCCTCTGTTTGAACTAATTAGAGCTCATGGTTTCTCCATCAATGGCTGTGACTGGTAATGTTGTGGATACAATTATCTGTAGTGAGATTCCTTTCTAAACACTGCAGGCTACTTCACATCCCAGACCCATATAGTATTCCCATCATTGTGATAACCCAAACCAGCCTTACCTGCTTCCAAACACCACAGCTGTGGAGAACATCCGGATTGGTCTCTTGTCACTTTTATGTATCCTTTGTCCTTCCATCATAGCAAGCGGAACACACCCCAAGCCGGATGACTAGAGCTGACTACTGGCTCCCTGCCAGCGAACAGGTGCCAAGTCCTGCTGTGGCCAACTTTAGGGCAACAGCCTTGTCTCCAGTGGCTCTAACAGGTTAGGCTTGGCCACCCATCCTGATACATCAATTCAAGAGCAAGTGAAAAGTGGGGATTTAACCAATCCATCGGGAAGAACAGAGAAAGGGGTTCAGCGGTCCCCCAAGTCGACCTTCAGGGAACTGACCTGAGTTTTAGGTTCAAAGAGAGGAAGAATTGGGACAGGAAACAGGATTAATTAAGCAGTCCTGGTTGAAATGGTCTGATAATCGCTGTCTCAGTTCTAGATCTGAAAATGATCCAAGGAAGTCTTTTTTACTTGCTGGGCCAGACAACTCCTGGAAGATGATTATTCATGCTTCAAGGTAAAGCTTGCCTTCATAGCCAATTGCCGCCTTCTCAGAGGTGGTCTGTCCTACAAGGCTCTGCCGTTGTCTCAGTCCAAGATGACTTCACATTTAGGACAATGGTTTAGCTCCGTGCTTCCAGCCTTGAAGGAGGATGACATAGATTAAGCAGGCACACGTCTCTCTAGGTGATGGACATGCCTAAGCAGGGACACACAGGAGTCTAAGACAAAGGAGAAGACACAAAATCAAGGCGAGAGTGCCGGCCTTTATCCTGCTTCTTTACCTTGTGGGCCCAAGTGAGGAGACAGTGGATTTTAGGAACAGCTCCCTCTAAGAGCCTGTTAGATTGCCAGGAATGATTTTACTGTTCAACAGACTGGTGCTGCCATCAAGTCCTGGTCATTAATCCCATCTCCAAGGACAGTCAGAGCTCCTTGGCTGCCTTCCTGCGTGGTCTCTATTCGTTATCACTCCCTTGCTGCTGGATCCTTTCTATCTTAACCCTGTTGCCATGGCTGAATCAAAATGGCTCTTTCCTAGGGCACTGAAACAAGATTTCATGACGATGACCAGGGCTCAGCTTGCCTGGCCTCTTGGAAGCATTTGTTATATTGATCCAGTCTCAGAGAACCGCACCTACCGCTGTTTCTGCTACACCAACCTCCCCCATTTGACTGTCTGCATTGACCGTCTCCCTGTCAGGGCCAGCTTGCCTTTCTCACTATCACTTTAAAATTTGTGTCCAGGGTTGATGAGATGACACGTGGTTAAGGGCATTTATTGCTCTTGTAGAGGACCCGTGTTTAGTCCTGGCACTGACACCATGGCTCACAATCATCCATAACTCCAGGGAACTGACACCTTCTGACCTCTAAGGGCACCAGGCATACAGGCATGTGGTGTACATACAAGCAAGCAAGCAAAATGCTCATACATATAAAGTATAATAAATAATTGTTTCAATTAAAAGATAGCTATGTCCAAAACTTCTGTTCCAAGCCCCATTTTCTTACCTTTCAAATTCTCCCCTGGCTATAGCTCTGAGGATGACCACAACCTGTAGAGTCTATGTGCTAACAACTCCCTAACTGGCAGGCCAGTCCACTCTCCTAAATCAGATTCTTCTATCATCCCTGGGTTTGTACTCAACTGTCTTATTAGAGTCCACCAAGCTCACAATGTGTATGTCTGTGGAGTTTGAGTTGGCAACAACACGGACCACTGTAGGCATTTTTAACATACAATGTCTTCTGGTGGAGGATGGGGGGGTCATGCTCAGAGCCAGTTGAAAAGAATAGAGAAAGCCCTAGGCCTTGTCCAGGAATGGATTCCAGAGAAATGCTGCAGAATTTACCCTTGAAGGGAGGTATTCTCTTTGATATAAGCAAGAAGTTGGGAAACGAGAAACCTGCTTTCCCAAATAGGGGCTGAGTTCAGATGAAACATTTGGACAGCTCTGGCCAGGACAATTGGAGCCAGAGTCACCAAAAGCTGCTGACATCATCAGCACAGTGAGGCTACGGGTTCTGCTGCCTCTTTCCCTGTGTTCTGAGTTCAGGACTCTCATGAGGGTAGCTGACAGAGGGGGTAAAGCCACATTTGGAACTCCGATTGTGAGAATGTGTATACCAATAGCTGGGGACTCCTCAGTGTTGCAGTGAGGCATTCTGCCACATCCCTCCACCATCTACAGCAGACTGCCGTCCCTCCAGCACTTTCCTTCTGCCACATCCCTCCACCATCTACAGCAGACTGCCATCCCTCCAGCACTTCCCTTCTGCCCTAAAGCTTGTGTGCCATCTCCGCCCAGCTGCTCAAACCTGAGACAGAGTAACGTCCTTGGCCTGTTCTCTTCTGACCCATACCCCAGCCTGCCAGGTTTGCTCCTAACCTTTTGATCCCATCACATTTCTCCATTCCTTACATCATCTCTCACCTGAACTTCAGCCTCCTAGGCAGTTTCTCTGCCTCCACCATTGTCCTTTTTTTCCTACAGCGTCCTCCATGATGTAGCCGGAGAAAGCCTAGTTAAACAACAACAGTGAAAATTGAACCCAGCACTTCTCTGTGTAAAAAGCCTCATTCAGCACGGGTCCTCTCTTTTACTAGGGGGCTCATCCAGTAAGCAAGTACTGGGTCTTTATCTTTCCACTTTGCCTCTTTCCTCCCCACCCAGCTTCTTTAATATCTCCTTCCTAAAGGGCCTAAAGGAAACCTCCAGGTCTTGTCAATAGTGGGCTTCCTTGTTAAAACTTGAACTGCCCATTCAAGGTTTAACCCAGCTCCTTCTGTCTTCATGTGAAACGTTTGCTCCACACCCCCAGATTTCACTGGAGCCAGCGTTTTGCTAGCCCTCAGATCTGTGCATTGTTTTACTGGCTTCTCTTTGCCTATGCTTGTTGGAAAGACTTAATAAACTCCAAGCATATTCTTGGAATCAGACTCAAAAATGTCCCTGGAGGAAAAAAACAGACTTCGAAAGGCTGAAGAAGGAAACAGTAACTTTATTTCCGACATTCTCACTTTTATCAAGACGGCATGGAGGGTGTGTGTGTGTGTGTGTGTGTGTGTGTGTGTGTGTGTCTATCTGTAGCAATATACTGACCTCACAATAGATGGCTTATAGCTATGCAGACCCTGACACTCCCAGAGGGAGGGGCACCAGCAGGTCACATGGTACTCACCAGCCTCCCAAATGGAATCTCTGCCAATTGCTACTTTGCACTGTCTCTTGAGCTTTTGGTTGGATATTATTCCACAAGGAGGTAAGTAGAGCAGGCACCAATGGGAAGGAGGCCAAAGAACCCTGCAGCATTAGTGCTGTGGTTTGAATGTGAAATGTCCCCGCCAGGCTCGAGCTTGTGAACACTTAGTCCCTGGCTGGTGGCACTGTTTTGGAAGGTTGTCAAATCCTTAGGAGATGGAGCCTTACTGGCAGAAGTGAGTTACCGAGGGAGAGCCTTGAACTGCTACAGCCTGCTCCACATCCTGTCTGCTCTCAAATTCCTGACTTTGAACGCAGAGAAACTCCTGCTTCCAGTCCTTCCCATGATGACCCAGTCCTTCCCATGATGACCCAGTCCTTCCCATGATGACTGCATCCTTTCTTAAAGCATGAGACAAAATAAGCCCCTCCTCCCTTAAGCTGCTTCTCATCAGATATCTGTCCACAGCATCAAGGAAAGCACTACAGCTAGGTACCCTCTTGTTATCAGACATATTCTCTTACAGCGGCTGCCAAGAGGGATGCTGTCTGCTGTAAGAGAAGGTGTCTGGTCCAGTGGTAGAGCACCTCCCTAGAATGTGTGGGGCTCTGGAACTGATCCTCAGTACCAAAAATAAGAAAGAAAAGAAGGAAGAAGAGGGATTTTTTTTAACCTTTAGTGCCTCCCTCTCTCCAGGTATAGTGAGAAGCCTGTGCTAGGAGCACAGATGTGCATGTGTTCTGTGTGTGTGTCCTTGTGTTCATGACTCTTACATAACTGCGATCAAATGCTTTGCAGAAACAAAGGGGATTTGGTTCTGTTGCATGGTTTTAGGGCATTCAGTTTACAGTTGTTTGGTCTGTGTGTTTGTCCATGGGAGCATACAGAAGAAGAGGCTGCTTCCCTTGTGGAACAAGACCACCTGGTTTGCATCCCAGTTATACCATTTGGCAGTAAAGGGGTTGTGCTGGTTTGAAAGAAAATGGCCCCCAAATGGAGTGGCACTATTGGAGGCATGGTTTTATTGAAGTAGGTATAGCCGTGCTGGAGGCAGTGTTACGCCAGGGTGGCCTTGGAGGTCTCATATATGCTCAAGTCATTCCCAGTGACTCAATTCATTTCCTGTTGCCTTTGGATCAAGACATAGAATTCTCCAGCACTGTGTCCACCTGCATGCCACCGTACTCCCAGCCACTGTGCTGTCCCCATGATGATGATGGACTAAACCTTTGAAACTGTAAGCTGCCACCTCAATTAAATGTTTTCCTTTTATAAGAGTTGCCATGGTCATAGCATCTCTTCACCGCAATAGAAACCCTAAGACAGGGACCATGAGAGAGTTACCCACTTCTTGTTTCTGTTGTATTGTTGGTAAATGAGGTGGTAACACAACCTCTGTGCAGAGTCATAATAAGGACCTAAAAANCACACACACACACACACACACACACACACACACACGCACACACACACACAAAAGAACACACAGTTAAGGGCATGTGCAAACACTAGTTCAGTCCCTACAACAGTTCTGGGCAAGAGCAAGCCCCCTGAAGAGGCTGGTGAGCAAAAGATTGGCCTTTGACAGAGGAGGAAGCTGGGATCCCAGGAGGTCTATGAATGCCTATGGTCACATGGGCAATCAGGAGACACGCTAGATATCAACCTTACCATCTAGGTTTAGGGCCAGCAGCTTCCCCAGGCTGCTGACCACCCCTCTTATAGCTAATATATACAAGCCATGATTTACATTCAGCTTTTACCATGTCCTTGGAAATATCTTGACCAATATTGCATTGATTACTAGGGACAACTGGGAAGGCTTTAGGTTCCACTCCCCAAGTCTCCCTCTCAATCTACAAATCTTGTTCCACTACTGTTCACTTGTAGCTGGCATCTTTCCCTCAATTGAGACCTTTTACCAAGGCCTGGGCTCTAACCATGTGTGTAACTAGCACCAGGTCCTAGTAATCTGAGCTTACCTGCAGCAACTTAGTTTTGATGTGTTTAAAGTGCTAACCATGTTAGAAATTAACACACACACAGCAAGACTAAGTATTTTTAATAAGAGGAGCAACATGACAGATTCTTGCTCTTGCGGGCGTGTGATAGGCAGCAGGATAGTCATGCACCCAGATAATACAAATGTGATCAATCCAGGGAGGGGAGCAGGGAAGGGCTGCATGCTGTGGGCCACTGACTCTCCTGGGCTGCCCTGGCATGTGGGTGGAGCATCACACAGTTTCCAAAATCTGGGGAGTGGAAACAGAATCCTTTTCAAACCCTTCACTGTCCAGTGAGAAGCTAGAGCATTCTGGGACCACTCTAGGGCTGCTGAACAGCTTCAAGGACACTGGGGTCACAGAACAATACCATTTGCCAGATGGCAGGCGCTGCCTGGGGGAATGAGAAAGGTTGTTGTCAATGCCAAGCTAGATAGAAACTGTTTTCTGGGTTAGAGGAAGGCATGCCTTGTTCTGTTTGGGAGCAGCAGGTGGACTCGATTTTTCAGATCTCCTTCATCATTTGTGGGTCAAAGACCCTCGAGAGTATAGCGTGACATCTGAGTACCAGGAAGTCCTGCAGAAACAAAGTACATGGTCATAAAAAACTCATTGCTTAGCTTCTGTGGCTTCACAGATGTTTAATAAGCCAACGATGGATTCCCAGTGGGCACACAAATCCTAGGCTGAAAATCATTAGTTTTGGCAATCTCGTAAGATGGCTGCCAATAGGAATATTTTAGAGCAGTGAAGAGTCCCTAGGGCACCATAATGGTGAGTCCACACCATCACACGTTTGTCCATACCCAAAGAATGGACCTCAGGAATGAGCCCAAGCAACGACGTGAGGGTTTGGGTGGAGATGGTGTGCTGTCAGGTTCATCTACTTTTGCAAATGTGCACCCTGGTGGGAGATGGTGACTGGAGAGGAGGCTGTGTACGAGCAGGCGTGGGAGCATATGGCCATCTCTGTGTTTTCCTCTCCATTTTGTTGTCTGCCTAAAATTGCTCTAAAAATGCAAATGTCTGAAAATACTTGGATACTTCTCCCATGCAGGGGTGAGGCTAATGCCCCTATCTTGAATAAGGGACTCTCGGTAAGCATTAACTGCTCACAGCCTAGAGTCTCCTGAAAAGAGTCTCAGTTGAGTAATTTCTTCATCAGGTTGGTCTCTGGGTATTTCTGGGAGGGGCTGTCTTGGTGATTGATTGATGTAGGAGGTCTCAGCCCACTGTGGGCTGTGCCATTCTGGGGCAGGTGGTCCTGAGTTATATTTTGAGAAACTAATTAAGAACGAGGTAATGGGAGAGCCAGAGAGCAAGCCAGCAAGTGGTCTTCCTTCATGGTTCCTGCCATGAGTTCTTGCCCTGAGTTCCCTTGGTGATGGATTGCGACCTGGAAGAATAAGCCAAATGACATCCCCTCCCAAGTGACTTTTGGTCAAAGTGTTTAATCCCAGCAACAGGATGGAACTAGAGCACAGGGCAGCCTTGCAAATGTTTCTATCAACTGAGTACAACTGCAAAAGGTAGCTCATTAAGGTTCCTATGCCAGGCAGGGAGACATAGGCCGTGGTATGCATATGTAATCTGTACAGACACTCTGTTGGGTCATCTCCACTGAACCCAGCTGCTATAGCGTTAACTGTATCTCCCCAAATACATAAGTCCAAATCCCCAACACCGATGTCTATTGGTTACTTTTCTTGTTCCTTGCTAAAGCACCCTTTAGTGGGTAGTTACCTTGGCTCACAGTTTTAAGGATATAGTCCACACGGGGGGGTGAGGCTTGGTGTTGTGGTGATGTGGCGGGAGCATGCAGTGGCTGCAGGTTCACATTTCAGTGGATCAGAATGCAGAGGGGGAGATACATTGTGGTGCTCAGTTCACTTCCTCCTTTCCCCTTTTTATTCCACCCAAGTTCCCAGCACACGGGTTGGTGTCATCTGTATTCAGGATGAGTCACACCCCTCAATTAATCTCCAGATTACCTCTCAGACACACCCAGAGGTGTGCCTCAATCTCCTAGGAGACTCCAAACCCAGTTGAGTTGACAATAAAACTTAACCATCACGCAGCGAATGTGGCCTTGTTTGGAAAAAGGTCTTTATCAGAAGCTCAGGTGAAGATGAGGTCATTATCATAGACCCTAATCCAATAGAGTTGGAGTTCTTAGAAAAGGGGGAGAATGAAACTGAATGTAGTGGCTCATACCTGTATTCCCAGCACTGGGAGGTGGGGGATAAGGCAGGATGCTTGTTGTGAATTTGATGAGTTCCATGACAACCTTTGCTGCAGAGTGAGACTCTGTCTCAAAGGACAGAACATGAATTAATTATTTTTTATTTTATGTGCATTGGTGTTTTGCCTGCCTGCATATACGTTTGAGTGAGGGTGTCAGGTCTTGGAGTTACAGGCAGTTGTGAGCTTCCATGTGGGTGCTGGGAACTGAACCCATGTCTTCTCTAAGAACAGCATGTGCTCTTAACCACTGAGTCATCTCTCATCCCCAGCTAATTGCTTTTTAATGATGAATTCAGATATGTAGTTAGCTAAATAGGCAGAGAAGGCAGCATGAAAAAATAAATTCAGAAATCAGGGTGATTCCTCTGTGAGCTGTGGCATGCTAAAGGGCACCAGTAAACATTCAGGGGCTTAAAGAGAAGCCTGTAACAATTCTCTCCCACATCCCTTGGAAGAAATCATCTCTACCAACCACCTGACCTGAGATTTCAGCCTCCAGAGCCACGAGTCTCTGCATCCATCCACCTGGTTTGTGGCACTTTAACCTCGACAGCCTTAGGGAACAAACTCACCATCCTTGGAGTTATCCTCGTCCAGGCACCCAACAGAGTAGTTATTCGGGTCTTCCCACCTGAGGCCACCAACATCACAGGCTACAGACAAACCTTTGCTACTGGGCCCTGATTGAGTTTCTAGCACAGAGAACCCGTGAGCATACTGTGTACAGTGGTGTCCTCTCAGGACATTAAGTCTAGAACCGTTTGTCACAGCGATGATGAACTGCAACACCACTTAACACTCTGCTAACCTCCAACCAACCTCCATCACATCCTCTTCTTCTCTTCCGTGATGAATATAACTTGAGTCAAATGTCCTTGGAACTCATGTCACACAACCTGAGAATTTCAGAAGGCAGCTTGATACTCACACTTAAGTAAAAACAAATTACCCACAGTCCCAACTCCATACAAATCAAACAGCTTTCATTTTCCCTTTCAGTCTTGTGCATACATAATTTGCACAGTTTATTTAAGATTCATTCAACAGAGTTAGAATCAGCACACACATAATTTTGGAGTCTGCTTTTTCAACTTGCAATTTATCATAGCATTTTCCATGTTGCCCCACAATCTTTATACTATTTTAATTGGCTATAAAGAATTTCACAAGTAATTGTACTATAATTTACTCAATCATTGTCCTTTTGACCAACATAAAAACTTTGATGTGAATCTTCTTTAATTGCAACATTTTAATTATTGTTCTAAATAAGGGTTTGGCAAACTATGGCCTCAGAGCCAAATCTACCCACCCATTTTTCTACTGCCAGTGAGCTGATGATAGTTTTCAAAGTTTTTGGTGGTGAAGAGAAAATTTTAAAGTATAGCATTTTGTGATATTGGAAAATTGTATGACATTCAGAACTTAGTGTGTATAAAGTTATATTGGAACACACCTATGTCTATCACCTAGTACCTGTGACTGCTTTCATTTTGCAAGCACATAACTGGACTTAGCATCAAAGCTTAGCCTCCGGCCATCCTAACAAGTTAGGCTTGGCCACCCAACCCCAATAAGCTGGTTGAAATAATAATGAAAAGCAGAAAAAAATCATATGGCCACACTGGGAAGAGGAGCAATGAGGTCCAGTGACCTCTTCACCATCCCCAAGGCCATCTTTGAAGTGTTGATGTGGTAGATTGCAATAGAAAGCAAGCTGTGTGCACAGCTAAGGGTCAAGGTGCGGTCCTAGGCACCCTCATTCTTTAGGTGCCAGGCTCTCCTGCAGGTGGCCTGACAAGTTGAGAGAACTGTGGGACATCTCTTCCTGAAGGTGAGCTCCTTCCCAGACATGCCCCAGAGCTTCAGCTTTTCCCTGTCCTCACCCCCAGCATGAGACTTCTAGGGAGTTTCTAATTTGAGGGGCCCACTGTTTCAACAGTCTGAAAAGCAAAGGGAGGGACATGGTTGTTCATTTGGATTATCATTATTCCTTCCAAGATGGTTATAAGGACAAAGCTGGATAAGCTGGGGCAGAGCTAGAATGGCCTGCAGATCTTAAACTATTGGATATCCAGCCCTCTAGAGAAAATTATCCCAACCTTGATCTAAAATGATATCAAACCGCTAACTCCTGTTGCCCCCAGAATTCATGCCCAAGGTCACCTTGCTACCTGGTATGGGTCTCCACTTCTTGTCTTTCTACCAGCCATTATCAATGTATTTCACAGTGACTTTTTTTCTAAAATGCCTGTCCTGTGCTGAATATGACAGCATTTTGAGAGGCTGTGAGGATATTAAAGTTAAATGAGACAACATCCTTTCTTTCAAGGAGTTTGAAGTTGGACAGAGTATTTGTTGCAGAAATACGGTAAAAGCGTGACAGGCTTGAAATCTGGGGCCTTGGGTATAGCTCAATGGTAGAGCACTTGTCACCTAGCATGAGAGAGGACGAGTTCCATCTGCAGCAACACACATGTGCACCCATGCTCACATGCGTGTGTATGCACATAAGCACACATGCACACACACATGTTCTATGAAGCCTTAGGGAGAGACACATAAAAAAAATACCAATACCTTGGGGTCCAGATGTGATTTTTCCTTGCAGCTGGCAACGGGATGTTTCAACTTGGGAGAAGCAAAAGGAAGCCAGACCTGTTACCAGAAACAGCTATAGAGTAAGCAAAGTCAAGGGAGCAGGAGACGCTTGGACATGTGTGTGGAACATCAGACCTGTTACCAGAAACAGCTACAGAGTAAGCAAAGTCAAGGGAGCAGGAGACACTTGGACATGTGTGTGGAACATGTGGCTGCATTAAAGGTTGTTTAAAAAGCCACAATGAAGGACCAGATGGAAAGAGAGAGCGGGAAGAGCATGAAGATGGAGATGGAACAGGAGGAGTAGGAGGGGAGTGTGGCCATACTAAGGTGCTGATGGAGGAAGATGATCAGGTACCAAAGGCCAGGCGTGGTGGCATCACAGGGTCACAGAGGGTCACAGCTATGACTGCACCAAATCTTCAACTTAAACCACCAAAAATGAGAGACAAAAGAATCTCTCTCTCTTTTTCCTCCTCTTTCATTCTCTCCTACTTTTCTCTCTAAAGATTTATTTATGTGTACATTCACACACACACACACGTATACACACACACACACACACACCATGAGGACACCTGGGGTCCTCTTTTATCCCTCTCCCCTATCACTTTTGAAGCAACATTTCTCCATGAATCTGAGACTCAGATTTTCTCTGCTATGCTGGAAGCCCCCAGCAAGCATCAGCCATGGACCCGTCTCTGCCAGACATGGAGCTGAGGTTACAGGTGTGCATGGGAGGCCCAGTTTGTTTTGTGGATGCTGGGACTGGAACTCTTATCTTCATGACTGCTAAGCAAGTTCCTCTGCTGCTAAGTCATTTCTTCTTCCTTCTTTTTTGTTTTTGTCTCAGATTGTTTCCTGAATGAAAAGACTTTGAATGGCTGTGTTGTATTCCCTCCACACACTACTCACACTGATGGGCACAGCGCATGCACATGGGCAGAGCTTTGAGAACTGGCAAGCACGCCATGCGATAGATGCTGTGGGACTTTCGATCCCTTTAGCCAATGGCTTTTGGGAATTATGAATCCTAGGGCATGGTCTTATCTGCGGGCATGACAATGTATAAGCTGAGAGAGAGGGTCTTGCCTGCTCCTGTGCTCTCTTGGGTGGTAGGAGCAGGGCAGATAGCTTCTCTTTATCCCTGGACAGAACGACTGGACAAGGGCAGCTGGATCAGTGGCAGCATCTAAACCATTTTGTATCAGTGAGTGTTTACCCCAATTTTATACCTAAATAAACTGCTGAGGACCCTTAACAGACTCTCGTGGCTTCTCGTAACAGATGAGGTCATACAATCTCCAGTGAGACAGCTCGAGCCTTAGGCAGAAATGCCTCTTCAAGGCAGTCATTTCTGTCTCCTCCCAGGACTGGTGCCTGTGACAAGTGGCCATTATTTTGCTACACAGAGCAAGTACAAACCTTAAGGTTGGAAGCTATTTCTAAACCTCTGCTACTGGAGTTACCTAATTTCAAGCTTCATCTTTTACGTAATTGCAGAAAACCTCACCTAGACCAACTTCAGGTGGACAAATTATTCCCCATGTCTTCTGCCGGTTCAGCTTCCCTCTGCCCTCTGTCTGTCATTGTCTCCTTTCCCCTCGGCATTCCTTGCTCCTGTCACCACGGTTGTGGGTCTTCAGTAGTCAGCTCCTTGTTCTGCATTTTTCTTCCTGGTCCCCTGTGCCTGGTGCCGTTTTTATAGCCAGTCCGCGCTCCTCTTGTAAGGTTAGGGGTTTTCAAGTTCTGAAAGCCTGCTTTGAAGGGTGATTCTAAGAAAGGAAGTCTCCAGGTTATTTATTACACCAACATGGTATAAACAGGGTGAGCAAGATGGCTCAGACGGCAAGACACTCACAGAGCAAGCCTGACACCCTGAGTTCGATGCCCAGAACTGAGGTAGAGGGGAAAGGAGATAACCATCAGAACCAACACCCACACCTTCCCATCCCCTAATACTAGTGATGATGAGGATGAAGATGATGGTGATGACACCACAGCCACCATTATGTAACACACAGGGGAGACAAATCCTACTTTTCAGGAGCTTCTCAAGAGAAAACTCAACAACTGTCCAAACAAATATGAACTTTGGACATGTTTAACAGTTGATATGTTCAGAGCAGATCTTCTGGAGTGGGAATATGAAGTGTCAGGAGGTCCTACTAGTTTGAGGCTCAGCGAACACCATGTTTCCACTTCTCCCTTCTTGGCTTTAAAAGGACGAATGAAGTTGTCTAAGGTCCAGGCTGTGAACACTAGAGCTTTACCTGAGGGCTGTTTGTTAACTCGAGGGTCACATATGTTTCTCTGTCCTCAGGACCCTGTGGAGAGGAATCTATCTTGACCATGCTTTAGGCCCAGCTCACTTTCTTTTCAGGCCCATCTTGATCAGCCACAGCTCAGTAGTAGCTAATCTTCCCTGTCAATATGACTGAATTTAAAATATCCATGGAAACACCCCTCTGGATGGTATCTGTAGAGAGGTATAACAGGTAGGAAGATGGTGTGGGTGTCACCATCTCCTAAGCTGAAGTTCTAGATTGAACAGAGAGGGCAAGGCTAGTCAAGCAGCTGCATTCATCTTTCTAGGCTTCCCTTCTGTGGCTGGGATACAATCAACCATCGCACCCTCCTGCCACCATGCCTTCCCCTCCATGATGGATATTACATGTGAGTCAGAGTAGGCCCTCCCTTCCTGAAGCTGTTTCTCTCAGATGTTTGGCCACAGGAATGAGAGAATTACTGGATACATCAGGCAACCACAGTGTTTAATCCTAAACCCTGCCAATGTCTGATGACTTCTTCCCAGACCCACCCCTCCTAGATGCACCAAAGCATAGCTCTTGGCGTAACTGTTGCTTCTCTGGAAACCCCTGAGCTTGTACGGTTGCCCCCAGATTTAGGTTCATGTTTGTCTTGACTTTAAGAATATGCATCCTCTGGATCAGTCTACTTTCTCAAGAAACTTTTTCCTGGTCCCTAAGACACACCTCTCTCCTTGAATCAAAGTCCTACAGATCCCTGGACGTCCGGCTTACATCGGACATCCTTGGCCTATGAGGAGTGACCAGTACTTTGATTCCTATTCTGTGGTGATTGGGGTTCTTATCCCTAAATGGCGACAACCTAATGACTGGAGTGGTGTCAACCATCCTATACCTAGTTCCTTAGAGCCAGAAGGCCATGGGCGCCTATAATAATTTTTCTTATGAGCCGGTGGGACTCATTGAGAGGACCCAGTCTGTTCGGTCAAACGTTGACCTATTTTCTTCTAAGACAGTTGGTAAGATGTGACCACTATTGACAATTAACTGACTTTAAGCTGTGGGCAGAGGAGGAAACCTTACATGTGTGAAGCCTGAATGGATGTGTCCTGTTGACATAAACATGACAATGTCAAGGGCCATAGCCTCAGACCCTTGGGAAAACAGCAAAGCCTTTGCCTTCTGGTCCAAGTGCAAATGTTGATAGTATGTACAAAAAACGTCCACCGTAACTTTCTCCCAGAACCCCTGCCCCTAGATATTTATGGTCTGAACAACAGAGCATGCCCCATGAGATGAGCTAATTTCCTCCTGATTCAGCTGTATATAATAACCCTGCCTCCCTGTTCAGTTGTACGAAATAACCCTGCCTCCTTGTTCAACTGGAGCTAATAAAATGCTGAGCTTCCAAGATGCTGTGGCTTCTCCATCAGAGAGCCCAGACCACCCAATCCCAAGTGGTCTGTGTGTCCACATAGTTGTATTTCTTTCATTCCCTTGCTACCCCTGGAGCCGTACACAGATGAGACACCCAGTTAAGGACCTTGCGCTTGACAGACTGAGTGGCTTCACCACACCACCTGAAACCTTCAACAGCAGAGGTTTTCTGAAGAAGGAACCCCGCCTGGAAAACATCACAGCGATGTCTGCTGGGAAGGCGTTAGCTTGTTGATCTCATGGGTTACAGCTTTCCGACTCCCACAATAAACAGCATGGCCAATTCCTTGAAATAAATCTTTTTTTAAAGTTTTTCCTGTGTGTGTACAAGTGTACACACATTTTTTGCAAGTGTGTGGACCCATGTGGGGGGCACACCTGCAGGTGGGGGTTCAAGGGTTATATCGGAAATCAGATTTGTCTTACTTAGGGTTTCTATTGCTGTGAAGAGACACCGTGACCATGGCAACTCTTCCAAAGGAAAACATTTCATTGGGGCTGGCTTACAGGTTCAGGGGTTTAGTCCCTAATCATCATGGCAGGAAGTGTGGCAGCACCCAGGTAGACATGGTGCTGGAAAAGAGCAGAGAGTTCCACATCTTGTCGGGTAGGTAGCAGGAAGACAGAGAGACATTAGACCTGGCTTGAGCATCTGAAAACCTCAAGGCCCATCCCCAGTGACACACTTCCTCCAAGAAGGACACACCTCCTAATAGTGCCACTCCCTGTGAGGGCTGTTTTCATTCAAACCATCACAATCCTTGAATATTGTTCCATTTCATTCTCTGAATCAGGGTCTCTTTCCCAAGCCCAGAGCTCAGTGATATGGCTAATCTCGCTGGCTAGCTTACTCTGGAGAAGCTTCCATCTTAGCCTTTCAGAGCTGAGATTATTACAGAATGGGTATCATGCCCACCCCGCATTTACATGGGTTCTGGGGTGCCACCTTCTTTCTTCATACTTATCTGGCAAGTGCTCTAACCAATGAGTTTTCTCCCTAGCCCCAAATCTCTGTGTGGGACCTCTTGCTTCTGTCACTCCGGAGAATCCCAACAAATACAGCCCCTCACCTGTTTATGGAATTAGTCTAGATGCTTGAATGAGATTGTGCCCGCACACTCAGGAGCGCCACCAGACTGTGGCATGCCTTGATGGTCATTCGCATACCAAACACAGGGGAAAGAACCTGAACTTGGGGAGTGTTGTGATCTGAATGTGAAATTCCCTTCCCAAGAGCTCATTGTTGGAATCTTGGTCCCAGCTGGAAATCCAATTTTGGAAACTATTACAAAATTCAGTAGGTGGGGCCATGCTGGAGGAAGATCTTGGGTGATCCACTTGTGAGGGTTATCTACCCCTCTTCTCCAGTCTCTTGTCCTTTTCCTCTTCCTGGAGGCGAGCAGCTACTGCCGCATGCCTCCACTGCCATGCACTCTGCTGCCCTGTGATTCTGAATGCAAACTGCCAAGGAACAGGATTAAAGCTGTCAGCCCCCAAAGAAATACCTCTCTTTAAGTTGTCCCTTAGATGTTATGTCAGCCCCCAAAGTAATACCTCCCTTTAAGTTGTTCATTAGATGTTATGTCACAGGCACAAAGGGTTTGACAAACCCAGGGAAGGGTTGAGTTTGGTTGCAAGCAAGGAAAATTGACTCAAACTAGGCAAGTGAAAGGACATTTTGTTGAAGGATACAGGGATGCTCTCAGGTCAGATCCATGGACCAGAAGCGCAGCAGTATCTCACGAAAAGCAGACCTTGCCAGACCCTTTCCTTCCCTTTATCCTCTTGCAGGAACACATAGTCATCTTTTCTTTTGACAAATCCCTAGCGCCCTTGGAGAGAAGGCTCAGTTGTATTTCCCAGCCATGGACTATCTGCCCTCAGAAGTCTCAAATCTCTGGTTCTTTGCAAACCCAGAGGACAGATATCTGAATGCTGGGAGCATGTCAACCTCCCCTGGTCAGGGAAGGACAGGGAGAGAAGGGGAAAGTGACCCTGATCATGATTCTCTCAGCCCATCCTCTTTAGTAGAGGATAAAGGAGGCCAGCCTCACAGAGCCCTCCAAACACCCACCTACTGTACACCTGGTATCCCGCACTAATCAGTCCAGGCTGCCACAGAAGCCAAGTACTCAGAGTTCTGGAGGCTGCAAGTCTGAGACCGAGGTCTTAGAAGGCTTGTTTTCCTCCAACCTCTTTCTTAGCTGGCAGACAGCCACCCTCTTGCCTTCCTGTTGTGTGTCTGACCTTCTTACCCTTCCTTTCCATAGGAGTATGTGCCTCCTCCTCTCAGGACTTGGCACGGTAGCCTTCCCCCACACGATCCATTTATGTAAAGTCTGCTTCTTTAATGCCTTCAGCTCCTACTTCCTCACATTCTGAGGTCCGAGGGGTCAGGACTTCAACACATGCCTTTTCAGGGAAAAAAAATTTTTTTACAAACACATCTCTCTTGACAGAGATACCTAAGAATTCTATTTAGTTGTGATTCCTCTCTGAGCCAGGTAGCATAAGCCCAGTCTTTGGGAGGCTGAGGCAGAGGGAACATGAATTCAAGGACAACTATAGCTCCATGGTAAGATAAGGCTCTGCCTCAAAAGGTATTTTCCTCTTCAAGTGAGGGCAATGTTGTCCCCACAACATGAGAAGGCTGACTAAGGCCGTGAGTATAGGACCTACGCTGCAGCTACTTCGATAATTATTTCCTTCCCTAGGTGGGCAGAGTGCCACTAACTGTGCTTCAGAGCCATTCCCAATTTGTGCCCAGTGGCTTTCCTCCTGCCTGGCCCTTCACCGTCTGAAGTTAATCACCAGTGCTGCACATTCGCCCCTTGCATGGAGTAGGTAGGGGATTTTAGCCATCAATTTTATTATCCAGTTACGTTAATGGTCCGTGAAATAACATGTGAAGAAGCCCATTAAACACTGTGAAAGTTCCCATTTCTTACAAATGAGGGAAGAAGAAGAAGAAGAAAGGCCAACATAACTCACCGCTGAGGAGAGAGGTTGACCTTCGTCTTCAGATGTCCTTCTGGGAGAAATAGCTTAGACCACTCGGAATTCTGCATTTCAAGATTTGGGCATGATGCATTCTTAGGCTTTAGCAAGCAGCTCGGGAGTCACATTTAATATCTTGTACTTGAGATGAGCTTTTAATCCAAATGTTAACTTTTTTTTCTTTCATCAAACTTTGTTCCGGTTTCTGATATATATACTTCGTTAACATAGCCTGCTAGCCCCCAGGTACAACCTGATTAGAAAAGGTCAAAGTATAAATCCATAAGCAGCTCCCACCTAGATCCTTCTCCTGGCCTAACAGCAACCTGCCCTATGTTCTCAGGGACCCAGGGCTGAGATGGACTCTCAGCTACGACTGTGTGTGCGTCTTTGCTGACTGGCTACTCATTTCTGTGAACTCTTACACAACAGAGTTACAGAGTCCTCTGTCCATGTGGCTACCACAGGCTCCTGGATTTCTACCTCATGGCCCACCATTTCCAGAAAATGTGATACCTTCTTTCCTTCTCCATTGTCCTTTTCCACTAGAGACCCTAAGACTTGGGCTAGGATTCCTAGGCTTCCTCCCTCTCTGACCTCTTCCTTGGCTCTTGCATCCAACCTCAAGGATGTTCACCTGAGGAACAGATATGGAATTTCTAGTATAATGGTGTATAATATGTGCGTATAAATTACTGGTAACAAACATTTACTGATAACAAGCCATAAAACATTTATTTTAAAGCAACTGTTTGGCTATATATGTTGTTGTTGTTATTATTATTATCATCAGCATCATTAAAGGCAAAAGCAAATTTGCATACTAATGGGATAAGTGTTTGTTCATTCCTACTTAAAGATTTAAATCTTGATCAAATATTTGATAATGCAGGACATACAGAATCTTCAATGTTTTTCAGAGTTAATTGATGTTTTGATTTTATACTCACCCATGTTGAGCATGACACTTTGCATAAATAACTTAGTACAGCATGGTGTAAGGCCATTTTACTGGCTAGAAATTCTGTCCTAATCCCTAATTAAAAATCATTTTATGAAATTCAAGTCAGCCATCCAAACAGTAATTTTCAAAAACAAGCATCTTCACACAGTACCCTGGGTGAACCCAAAGATACACTGGTATGAAACCCAGCCTACTAAGGAGTCATGGTAGAAGAATATCTAAAGCCTTTGTTTTCTCTCATTAGACCATCATGTTTCTATAGGAACAGAAAACTTGTATGCACAGCAAAAGCCCTGCCATTCCTAACAACAGTCTCAAAATCTGAGATGAAGCATGTCGGGCAGTACTCCGCAATACCATGAGGCCTGCTGATGCGCTCTATACAAAGAGAGCAAGCCGTTGAGAATCAAGGCTGCAGAGAAGTCACACGACACACCACGGGGGAACGCTGCTAGAAACAACCCAGCCTCATTACACATTTTACTTTGAATTAATTTTTGGTGACTATGTATCCAGAATTTTTTTAATGTTGACAAAGTTTTCGTGACCCTGTGCAATCATTTGTACAACTGCATATCATATAGGGTCAGGATCCAGAAATTTTTTAATGTTGACAAAGTTTTCGTGACCCCATGCAATCATTTGTACAACTGCATATCATATAGGGTCAGGACCCACCAATTAAGAGCCTAGCTTTAGATAACCCTGCTTAATAGAGAAAGAGAAGGAGGAGAATGCTGAATTCTTTTTGATATTCATGAGGGAATGTAGTATTAGCAGAAAGTGGATGAATCAGCAAAGTATTAAGGGTTATTTATATAAAGCACATTCTAGGTATTATTTATTAAAGATTTTGAAGTAACTGTCATTGTAGAATTCTTTCGATTAATGAGAAAATAAAGGTTGGGGTGTCAGTGTCTCATGGCAATCTGGCTATTGGAAGACTGAGGCCTCAAACACAGTTGAACATAATCCCAAAGTCACAGACATTCTCAATTCTCTCCTGAGCAAGCCCAGAAGATGGAGTTCTGGAGTAGAATTTGCCATTTGACTCAACTTCCTGGGCTTCAGTTTCTCAGGAAACAACAAGAAGCCTCAGTTAGGTATTCACTGTACTTTAACATTACACGATTCTGGCTTTCAACCACTGGGACAAAGGCACTGAAGGCAAGAATGAGTAACTAACTGCTTGGAGCCCTTGTGATGTGCAGTTGATCATAGCATGCACAGCACAGAGAAGGGGGGAGGATTCCTATTTTACTGAGGGACCACATACTCTTCGGACCTTCAGTTCATGGAGCAAATGACATCACATGAACACAGAGAGGTCCGTCTTCCCCCATTGCCAAGCTGGTGGTGATATTCTTCTTCTGTCTACCTCCGATCTCCTAGCTGCTAAAGAATAGATGTCTGTAGAAATAAGCCATGGGATTGGATCGTCTGCAAGGGAAGGGGAAGGAGGGGTCAGAGCCCTTACTTTGAGACCCCATTGCAGTGTTCCTATATCTGTTGCCATGGCTTGTCTTGAATGAAGTCAGCCTTATCATCTTTAAAAAAAAAAACATGAAAAAGCACATTAATAGTGATTGAGTCAGGTAGACTTAGCAGGCACATAGTGAATAGAAGGTATTTGACCAGGACCCAGAGCACAGAGAGTTTATTGACATAAGTACACTAATGGGCATATCTCCAGTAAATGCTATTAGCATCTCTGCCCTCTGTTCCTGAATAGCTGGAAGTTCTCTTCCTGGGATCATCATCCCTTTGAAAGTCAAAGACACTCAACCAAATTAACCAAAAGATGGAAAATACAGAGCTATTGAATTGTAAGAGACAGAATTAGACTTGGCCCCAGAATTCCCATGTGTCCCCTTCATTTTTCCAAAGAATGGAGGTATTGCCGTCAGCAGCTCTAGATTTACTTCCCTATAGCTTTTGGGGGAGTCTCTGGACAAAACCACAGTAGTTTAGAAAGTCAGACATGGTGTGGGTGTAAAACACTAGCTAGCAAGTTCAAAGTCTTGGGCTTGATCCCCAGCACTGCAAAGAAAAGAGAAAAAAAAATGAATGTGGTTTAAAACTCACAATTGGTTTTATGTTTATGCTAGAATGAAGCCACACCCCATTCCGTACTACAGAATACATGTGAGTTGCTAAGCAAAGGGGAGCTGGTTTAGAGCTATGTTTTGAGTGGTTTTGCTGTTGCTTTTGAAGCTGGTTTATAGGCAAAAAAATGACAAAAGTATAAACAAAACAAAAAGCAGACTGACCATTTCAAAGTTACTTTTCTTCCATGATGACAATAGAAAGAAATATAAGGAAGTAAGATTTATCCGCATCTAGTTGCTCCAGATTACCTCTTTCTTGATCTATCTTTGAGACATAACCTCAAT
This sequence comes from Ellobius talpinus, assembly GCA_001685095.1. Classification (NCBI taxonomy): domain Eukaryota; kingdom Metazoa; phylum Chordata; class Mammalia; order Rodentia; family Cricetidae; genus Ellobius; species Ellobius talpinus. The sequence continues at coordinate 16,830 of LOJH01000601.1, read as the reverse complement.
GTACTGCCTTTGAGCTCATGTCATATTGCCTAGGCCTACTGAGTGAGGACTAGAGCCACAGGTAGCTTCCACAGGTCACCTTGAGTGTGTGTGAAGGTTAAGGAACAGGGTTTCATTCTCAGCCCACCTTGCCAACTGAAACCAGCCGGTTGGAAAATTTGACTCTTATCACTAGTCCTGATTTCTTATGGGGTCAGGTAAGCAGCTTAGTTTCAACTTAGCCTGGGGGATGCCATTTTGAAGTTAGCCAGGCCTGTTGTGGGTACTGCGAAAACATTTAGTATAAAACAATGGCCTCCTTTAATGTCGACTTAATAGAAGAGGGAAAAAAAATGGCAGGGTTAGTTTGCCTAGGTTACAAAATCTGGAATCAAGAGAAACTGATTGGCCATACCTGTGTTCAAGTAGCGCTGATAGCCAGTTAAGGGCCAGCCTCTCTTACTTTCTAGCCAAAAGGAAGCTACCTCTGGTGGCAGATAAGCCATTGTCCCCTTAAATAGCTAATTGAGTTGGGCGAGCCAATCACCTGGCCAAAGGACCATCCATCAGGAAGGCAGGTTCACCTTCAGTAGAGCTAAAAGGATAGAAGGAATAATTAGAATAATTCTCCCTTTAATGTGATTCTGTACTTTTCCTTTCAGAATTCCCACTTTCTAGTGCAGTCCCTGCCTACGGAAACATGTAAGGAACTTTTGTTTTTTTGGGGGGTCTGTTTTTAGGGTGCTGGCCAGAGCCTAGGCATGCTCTTCTTTGGTACCGGGAGCTTCCACTCTCCCGTGGCAGTTCTTGCAGCCTGTGGCCGACTCACATGACATGGCCTAGTTTCTTTCTCTCCTCCTCCGGGTAGCTGCCAAGGTTTGCATCTTGCCCACCCTGGAGCAGTTCTCTCAAATGCTAATAAAATCTTCCTTGAGTTTTTGTTGGAGATCATTCTTAAATTCTTTCAATAGTGAGACAGGGTCCCAAGAACGGACCAGGATTTTTCTCATATCACACGGTGACCCTGATAGAACTCACCAACATTTCTGGTTAATACCTGTTTCAAAGCACCGGTAGCCCAGGAAGGCTGACATTTCCTCCCTGGTTTCCTTGGGTCTTTACTCAAACATCCACTTCTCAGTGAGGCTTCTGTGGACATCACTTAAACTTGAAACCCTTCTTCTCCAGTTAACCCCCAGCTTTCTTTATCCTAACAGTCTTGCCTCCAAATATGGAATTAATTACCAATTTATTAAGATTCTCATCCATATCTGTATTATATGCACCATGCCACAGGATTATTGCATGTTTTGCTTAGTAATATACCCCAGTGTCCATAGTAATGCCTGACACACAGGGCCCAAGAACTGTTTGGTACCAAATGAATAAATAAATAATTTGACTCTTGGCCTCCCCTCACTCAAATATGGTCCTTCCCCCAAAGCAGTGATTTTGACTTGGTTTATTGTTGTTGGTGGTGGTGGTAGTTTGTTTTTAGAGAAACAAATTCCGGTCCAGACTCTCCGGACTGAATGCTTGTTGACTTGATTAATCAATGGATCTCTACGGCTGTGTTGGTGGCCCACTCCTAGACCTCTCTGTCTCCATGGCTACAACAATTCATTGATTTGCTTCTCCAAAGGGGAGTTTGCCTGCTGTGCTTCCCTAACCTGGAGTGAATCAGATCTAATACTGTAGAAGGTAGTAGGGGATGCTCCACTTTCCTTACTGCTGATAAAATACTTTGACAAACACCAACTCAAGGAGGAGATGTTATTTCATCTCCCACCTTCCAGGTCACAGTCCATCACTGAGGGAAGTCAAGGCAGGACTCGGAAACCAGGAACCATGAAAGAAATGCTGTTGGATGATTCGCTCACAGGCCCGAGCTTTCTTTTATAGCCCAGGACCACCTGCTAGGCATGGTGCCACCCACAGTGAATGAGACCCTTTGATATCAGCCAATAATCAATACGATAGTCCACAGACATGCCTACCGGCCAGTTTGACCTGGCCAATCCCTCAACTGTGATTTCTCAGGTGACTCTAGGCTGGGTCAGATTAGCAGTTACAGATAATTAGAACATCTGGGTAGCAACACTACATGGCTACTGTCCCCATGTAGACACTGCCCTAATACAATGTGAATGAATACAATGGAGCTCTGGACATGGCATACAACACCAGGCTTTAAAGCCATTCTCCCATCTTATGGCTACCACCTATGCTCTGCCAGCATCCTCTGAACTTTTCTTGGTTTGTAGTTTAAGGAAAACCCAGGTTCCGCTTAATGAACCCTGGTAGAGCTGTGTTTCTAGGCTTCTCTGGGGATGTGCTTGCTTTCACATCTTCCATTAGAGACATCACAGTTGCCTTCAATTTTCCTTTCCTAAACCTCCATATGTAAACCTTCTATTACACGCTAGACCTTTGCTCCTCCCTCCCTCTGAATGCCCTGGTTACCATAGAGATGATCACATGTAACTCAGTTAATTGTGTAAACACCGTATATTTCGCTTTCCCTTTTTACATGGTAAGTTTTGATCTTAGCATAGGTGAATCTGGAGCACAATACAAGAACCAGATGCCAGATGTTTCAACAATGAAATTACCGTTCTCTTGATGAATTAACTGCCCTCCTCCTAATCCAATAGCCAGTTAATTCAGAGGTATAAGAGATCATCGTTAATAAGCTGTAACCTGAATTTACAAAATCAGAGTTTCAATTTCAGCTTAATTATCAGAAACTTAGGGCCACTTTATCATAACTAAAATGACAGAAAAGTTTCTTGTTTGTTTGTTTGTTCATTTTTAGCAAAAAGGATTTCTTGGAACCAAATCTAAAGACTATTATCTGCCTTCCTCTATGACATTGTTACAATAGTCAAAATACCCCAGGACATTTTCTATTCTTAATTTTCTTGAATAAAGTCACCTTTTAAAATGTAAATATTTAGAACACACTCTTACTAAGAATTCTTTTACTTTATCTGAAATTCAGATTTAACTGGACATTCTGTATTTTTATTTGTAAATCTGGCGGCCATATAGGTAGGAGATACAATTGACCAAATACTTTCTGAACCATTCAAATATTTGCTAATTGCCAAGAGAAACAAAGAAGTGTCTGTCTATTAAGAGAAGAGGAGAATGTGCCACATAGAAAGCAATGAATCTGAGGAGGGATGGCTTGAGATCTTGTGTGCACAATATAGGATCTCAGAAACACAGTCCTGCCCTAGAAGCCCTTTTATCCAGTTGCACACAGGATGGAATGAAGAAAGTAGGCCATTATCTTAAGACCTTGTCGACAAGTGGTCTTTGTTTTCTCAAGAGGACTGGGTTTTGATGCTTTGCTCTCTCCCTGTGGGTAAATGACACCCTGCAGCGTTCTCTTATTCTCCTGCTTCCTTTTAGCTTTGACTCAGAACAACCAAGTTCTAGCTTTTGCTCCCACTCAATGGGTGGGCTTGCAAGTTCCTAGACCTCCTTGGCCCGGGAGCCTCCTTTCACAATCTCTGCCTACAAATGGTAGTAGAACTGACTCTGGTAAACTTGGGTTGCTATGGTTCCTGGACAGTGGTGGAATACAATGGTACCGTGTGTAGCCCGTGCAAACAACACATGCCCACAGTGTAGCATTGCTGCTATTGTCCCCTGTGAGCTCTATAGGTGGTTCAGTCCCAAGAGGGACAGGAAAGGTGGATTGGGGCGAGTCTGAGAGGGAGGGTGAGCCACCTAACAGGACAGAAAGCCTTGTCTTTGAAATATGAATCTTCCAAGAGGTGCAAAGAGGTTTGGGTCTTATGGAGCAAAGCCTGTATCACAGGAATGGCTCCCAGCTGACTCTAGGATTGCCCTTAGGGAATAGCCTGGGGCCAACAGCTGCCATTCCAGGGAAAGCCTGTCTACAAAGGCACCAAATGGCACCTCAGTGGGGTGTGTTGAAATAATCACAGTCCCCACAGGGAAAGCAGATCATGTTTCAAACCACTGTACCATCAAGAGGCCAGGAAACAACAAATTGTTGGGAAATAATAAAAATGAGGCTTGTAGCCAATTACACCTAAAAAGAGAAGAGGGGCTGGGGGAGGCTTGTTTGTTCTTGCTTCTGAGTTTTATGAACTAATTGTTTGAAAGGAGGCTAAGATATGTTCTCAGCTGATGCTTGAACTCAAAGGTCTCATCATGAGGGCGAAGGGTCTGCTGGGAGCTGGCTGAATTCCCATTGAGAAGGGAGCTGAGGGCCAGCACAAACAGCTCTCTGCTCCTGCCTCACCCACCTTTATTTATTTTCTGTCTTTGCCTGTCTTTGGTCAGATGGAAACCGGAGAGAGAACCAGTTTGCCTAGCAGCACAGGATGAGTGAAACCTGCTGCTTTTTTTTAATTTTAAAACAAGAAATAACTTCTATGGCTCTTCCTTGAAATAAACAAAAGAACATGTAAGGGTTAGGGACATAGTTCCGTGGTAAAGCTCGCTCAGTGAGTGTGAGGACCTGCAAGAAGAAGAGGAGGAAGGAGGGTAGAAATGGGGGGAGGACCATCTTCCCTTGCAAAAAATTACTTGCTTGATTTTATTTATGCAAGGCTCTTATCTATTTCAGTTTTTGTACCATGACACACAGTAAAATCAGTATTTACTAAACTAGATTAGATACATATGTAGGTGGGAACAGGTATATTTCCTTTAGGAGGGTGACATGTGTGGATTTCTATGCTTCCCGGGGCATAGGCAAGAGAGGGAAACCTATGGAATGGCATACTTTCAGAAACCCTGTAAGAGGTTAATGCCTCCAATTCACACAGAATTCCTTCAACTCAACATGATTAAAAGGCAGAAAGTAGGCAAAGGATTTAGACATTTCTCCAAAGAAGATTCGCAAATGGCCATAAAGTACATTAAAAAATATTTACTATCATTAAACATTGGGGAAATTCCAGTCACATTCACAATGAAATACCATCTCATATCCATTAGGATGCTGTCACAATGTAGATGATAAGTAGGCGCGTGACGGAAAGCATGTGTGTGAGAAGGGCCAAGAAAGCACAGGTCCCTCCAGAGAGGGAACATGAATCTGTGAGAAAATATGCCCTGGGGTCTATTTCACTTCCACTGGGCTCTGTTCTCAAAAATCTGCTGCCTAACAATGCTTTATACTGGGGACTGCACTTCAGAGCATGTACACTTGGGAGGCAAACTATAGCCTAACCAAAGGAACTAACATCTGCCCGAATAACCGGTGACTATGAGACGAACCTTCTGGACCCCAGAAAACCTCTAGATAATGTCGACTCTGCTCTACAGCAATATCTTGACCTCAGCATCAAAAGAAATGCTGATAGAAGCACCAACCAGATTCCCGACCCTCAGAAACAGCACAAGATAACAAGGGTTTATTGCTATAAGTTGCTAAATGTGAGGATAATTTGCTGCAGTGGGTAACAAACAAACTCTCTTGCCAGTCTTGGTTACATTTATAACCTGGTCCAGGGTAGGTGCTTACTCAGCCTAGCTGAAATGCCAGTCTCTTTTCCAAACCCAGTCCAAAGCTCTGGTAAAGGGACAGTCACTTGCGTCCCATGATAAGGCCATGCAACGCTTCTTAAAATGGCACAGCCTTCACAATTAGAGAGAGCAGCCTGCTTTCAGAAGGCACTGAATTGATTCCTTTTCTGGGAATAAATTGCCTTTTTTTTCAAAGAATATCAAAATTCCCACAGTATTTTGCCATTTCAAAGTCTTATTCCAGGAACTACTGTTCTCTGTATTTCTTTAAAGTAACTACTCAAATAGCTTATTGGGAAAAAAATCCCATTTTTCTTAGGGAAATCTGTATTAAGCATCTCTTAGATGGAACAGTATTATTCTTATTCAGGCTCTGCATGAAATACTTCAAATCTCATTACCCAGAAAAGCCAGAATACTAGTCTCAGGCTATTTAATTTCTTGTGTGTGAGGAACAGTGGACTCAGACTATGTTTTAAAATATATTAAAACTTAAAATGTGCCACTGGGTTAGAAATTGAATTTTAAGTTAACTATGTTTAAGTCCATGTTGATTAAAAGTGCCTGCATATGTGCAGCACATGTATGTGGTGTCTTTGGAGGCCAGAAGAGGGCATCAGATCCCCTGGAATTGGAGTTGCAGGCTGCCAAGTGGATTGGGAAAACTGAACCCAGGTCCTCTGCAAGAGCAGTAAGTACTCTTAGCTGCTAAGCCAGGTCTCTGGTGCCTTAAGACTGTTGCCCCACCCATGGAGACCACTAGAGACCTCTTGCAGTGTTTGTTCATTTGATATTTGCTCTCAGATTATACATTAAACCCAGACAGAAAGAATTCAAATCAAGACAGTAAGGTGTCCATTTAGGGGACAGTTCATCTATTGTGTTCCTTTTCTGAGGGCCTATTTCCTCTGTGTCACTCTGTGTATTGTCTAAGGAAGGTTGTAGTCTGCTGAGACCCTGACTTAACCACCTAAAAGCTGAATACAGACCCAAGTAGAACCAGCACACACACTAGCTGCTCATGGAATGGTGCCATCCACATTCAAAGTGGGTCCTTTTCCTTCAGCTAATCTCTGGAAATCCCCTCTTAGACATGCCTAGTGCTAGGCCTCCTCGGTGATTCTAGACCAACTAGGCTGATATTGAAGCTCAACAACCATCCCATGAGAGGTGACCCAACCAACCCCTTGTGAGCCTTGCCACCCAACACCAGCACTGTGGGTTTAATTTCTGACACACACACACACACCACACACATTGGAGAACACACTCTAATAATAACTAATAAACACACACACACATTGGAGAACACACTCTAATAATAACTAATAAACACACATGCATTGGAGAACACACTCTAATAATAACTAATAAACACACACATTAGAGAACACACTCTAACAATAACTAATAAACAAACACACATTGGAGAACACACTCTAGTAATAGCTAATAAACACACACACATTGGAGAACACAATCTAATAATAATAACTAATAAACACACACACATTGGAGAATACACTCTAATAATAACCGGCTTCCTTTGTTTTCTCATGAGCTACCCCAGATCCCCCAGTCAACGGGTGCAGGGAGCAGGATTTGCACTTAAGACACTCACCAAAGCTACCTGGAAGACCAACTGTTCCCTGGGACTTCCTTAAGTTTCCCCTGGAGTCACATTTGTTGCAAGGGCAGTGTTGGCATGCTTTCTCTACCTGGGCTGCCAGAGGCTGAGTAACCCAACATCTTCTTCAACCTTTTTGCTTGACTCAGCTTTGCAGTCCTCTTTCCATATCCAGAACTTACTCTACTTCCTGTCTTACTCCAGGAGGGCTCTTACGATCAGAGATAAAAAATGCCCCCCCTCTTCATCTGAGGGAGGCTGGTCCCCGAGAAAGCTAGCATCTCAATATAGCCTGCTTCTCCATAGTGACCTGCTTATTTCTCCCACCCTCATGTTGACACTTCCTACAATGGCCATATGCATCTGTAGATTTCATCCACTGACACACAGACCAAATACATACCCACACATACACACCAGAGAAACACATACACATCACACATATACACATACCACATATATACCCACATACCCCCTCAGAGAAACACATACCTCACATATACATACACTTCAGGAAAACATAAACACAGACCTTACATATACCCCACATAAATAATTCAGACAAATACATAGACCTTATATAACAAACACATAAACCACAGACATGCCTCAGAAAAACACGTAAATGCCCACACTTTACATAACACATACTACCTTAAAGACATAGACACATATGCTTCACATACACACTGTGTACACCCTTCACACATCATACATGTACCATCCCTAATGCTTTGTCCACTAACTTGCTCATCTTTCCCCATACAGGTCCCTGAGTGAATTGGAAGATCCTCTAGGGATACCTATGGCTCTCCCTGACATACTCATTTGTTCTATTGTCTGGGTTTGTCTTCCTTGGCAAAAGGTGAGCTCTCAAAGGCAAGTTATAGCATCCCACATTCAGTAGGATTTCAGCAGATGTTTCTAGAATGAATGGATGAGTTCTGCTATTTTGGTGATTAAGAGTTCACTGGATTAGTAAACCAGAGCAGCCTACTGACTTCGGATTAATTGGGCCAAATGTTAGTTGTGATGAACTGAGGCTTACCCACGCCCCACCAGGGTGAGATGAAGCTGTCAGCTGGCTGGGAGGAGTCACGAGGTTTTATGTGTATACTGTATCACACAGATGGTAGTAGGCACACAACAATGTTACTACTCAGGACCAAGCTTTGCTAGAGAAAGCCCGCTCTGGTGCCTGATGCAACCAGGTGAAACGATTTCTCTGCCTCCAAAGGAACTCTTGTATCTTAAGCAACTGAGTGCCCCAGCACAATGGTTTCAAGAAAAGACATTCAATACAGTTGAACTAGCCAGGCATCTTCCCACCATCCCCAAGAGAACAGAAACCTTGATAAACAGATGTGCCTCCCAGCTCAGAACCACATGAAATGTGGCTGTTAGTATTTATCATAGTGGTCTTTGTCCCCAGTCCATTCCAGCACCAGTTTAATCTTTCCAATGGACTGGTTCTTTCTGTGATGTGACTGGATAAATTTCCCCGTTTCTGCCTGCCCTGCCTGTTGCAGTTCTTTTCTGTCCTCTAACTGGAGGTACTTTCAGGCCTCTCTGACTACATTTACTTCACAGTGAGGTCAATTGATGATTTTTGCCCTATTAAAAATTTCCTTTTGAGTCAAAATGGGCATAGCAGGAAAAGTTACTAGCTACGGGAGAGGTCAAGAACAGACAAACATTATTCTGTGAATCAGCATAAAGGTCAGAGGCTCAAGACCTTTAAGAGCCATGCAGGAGGGGCTGGAGACATGGCACAGTGGTTAAGAGCACCTGCTGCTCTTGCAGAGGACTAGGGTTCGATTCCCTGCACACACACGGTGGTTTACAACCATCCATAGCTCCAGTTTCAGGGGGTTTAATTCCCTATTTGGACACCAATTGTACAGGTGGTGCAAATAAACACACAGAGACAAAACACTTGCATATAAAAAATGCAGGAATCTAGTTAAAATTTTTAAAAAAAATTCTTGTAGGAAAGCCAGGCAGTGCCAATCTCAGCATGGATCCCATACCCTGGATGAAACCCCCTCCAGTTGGTCTGTGCTTATGTCTTTGCTGAATAGCACCCCAAATTCCTGCACAGCAGTCTTATTCACTGACACATATTATAGCATAGAAAAGAGAGGAGAAGAAAAAAAACTCACAATTTCCCCACTAAAAACAGTACTAATCCTGGCAGGAGAGGAGGTACTCTAAGGTGCCTGGCCAGTCGGCTCTCATTGACACCATGAATACAAATAATCTGCCTCAGCCCTTCTTCACTTATAATATGTGTGCAACCCTAGCTATGACGTGAAAGCACTAGGAACTGGGGAGGCTTCTGCTAAAGATCAAGTCAAGAACACAATGCGAACATCAGGCCTATCTGTCACTTTTGTTTCCGCTGTGAAAACAAACATGAGAGAAAAAAAGGGAGAGTGATCTATCCTGCTCTCTCCACATGGTTTGAGGGAGTAACAGTCATCCATCACATGTGGAGGAGAGGGAAGGAAGGCAAAACAGAGAGCAGGTGGCTCCACAGAGGCACGAGTATGAGGGGCCCTGCTCACATTTTGGCGAATCAGGGAGGATGGAACGTCAAGCTAGAACTAGAACAGGGCTATAACTCTCTACATTAAAAAAATAAATATTATCAGAGCCTGTTATGTGCCTGTGCATGTGTGGAGGTCGGGACAACTTTGGGAATTCGGTTCTTTCTTCTTCTACCATCAGGCTTGGTGGCAAGCACCTTTACCGGATGAGCCATCTTCTCTTCAGTCCCTGAGCTGTGGTCTCAAAGCACACACCCAGTGACCTATTTTTGCATGAGGCTTCACTGCTCCTTCTTTGCATATGTCTGTGTGTGATGTAGATGCACATGTGTGTGAGTGTGAGTGGAGTGTGTGTGCGTGCCTCTGTGTATGCATGCAGGGAGGCAGATGCATGCACCTGTGTATGAGTGTTTACGTGTATGTGGGCTCACATGGTGTGCAGATGTATCAAACAATGAAATTATGGGCAGGTCCCCATGCTTGCCTGGCATTTATATGAGTGCTGGAGATCCAGATGTTGGTCCTTACACTTGGGTGGCAAGTGCTTTATCCACTGAGTCGTCTTCCGAGACCCAAGGCCCTAACTCTGAAAAGTTTCACAGTCCCCTCCAACAGCATAGTGAGCTGGGGACCAAGTATTCAAAAACATGAGCATTGTGGGGAGGGGTGGCATTTCTGGCCCAAAATCTTAACACCAAGCTTCAATGCAGAGAGTGTACCTGAGATTCTCAAATTAGCGGGGAGTAGGATTGGCCCTTTCCCGCTGGCCTTTGCATTCAATGAAGCCCTTGGAAAGGCAGCCAGCCTGTCTGTCAGCCTGAGTCTGAACACTTCTGAGGGGTTTTCTGCTGAGGTAGTAGGCTTCCCTTCATGTGCAGAGGGCCTTGCCTTTCATGTAGGTCCTGTAAACAAGATGAATTCTGTTTTTAGAGTGAGCAGAGGCTAAAAGAAAAAATTGCTTCTCCAATTAAAGACTCACTGGGCAATGATAGTCTGCTTGGCTTCTTTGATATGAGATGAAAGATAAATTGCTTCATGTAAATGTGTTTCCCTTTGAAGAGCACTCCAGTGCTGACTTGGGACAAATCATGATGCAGTCAAGGGTTGTCATGGCAATGGGTCATAGCTCTAAAATCCAGATGCAAGTCGGCTATTGAGATTTGTCAAAGGACAAAATTATGACAGTTTAGTTTCAAGACCTTAACTGGCTTTGTTTTCTACTCTAAAGTCAGGCCACCCTTCATCCCACAAAATAGGTGTTGCAGTAAGCTGCGCGGGGTGACTGATTTTATAGAAAAAATGGGGGTGGAGTGTGAAGAAAGCAGAAAAAAAAAACCCAAAAATCAGATTGGTCATTTCTTTCTTTTTTGACAAGGCGGCCTTGAATTCCTGGTCCTCTTGCCTTTGCTTCTTGAGTGTGGGGCTCACAAGTATGTAGTACCCCATCTGGCTCCAGATACAGAGAGAGCTTTGGGAGCCCTCAGAGTGACGAGGACAGGGAGACAGACACTAGGAAAAGCTTGGGATCAGGATAGTTTTGTATAAAAGCAGGGAATGAAACTGACCTGCTGGGAAATTTGTCTGTTTTCTCTCTAGGCCTGTTTTCTCAGGAAGTCGGGTTAAAGTGTGTGTCCCTTTTCGTGAGAAGGAACTTTAACAGGAGAGGTGCTATTTTGTTGTTTAGCCTACCTGTTGGGGCCCAATATGGGAGGTTAGTCAAAACCGATGGGCTCCTGTAACTTTTAAAGGACTTTAGCACAGAGAAAGAGACAACCCCTTCCTCCCCAAACCCTTCTGAGGTGGTTTGAAAGAAAATGACCCCATAAAGAGTGGCACAATTAGGAGGCATGACTCTGTGGGAGTAGGTGTGAACTTGTTGGAGGAAGTGTGTCACTGTGGGGATGAGCTTTGAGGCCTCCTATGCTCAAGTTATGCCCAGTGACACAGTTCACTTCCTAGTGCTTGTGGATCAAAATGTAGAACTCTCAGCACCCTGTTCAGAACCATAACTGTCTGCATGCCACCCTGTCCTTCCATGATGATAATGGACTAAACCTCTGAACTGTAAGCCACCCCAATTAAATGTTTTCCTTTATAAGAGTTGCCATAATCACAGTGTCTCTTCACAGCAATAGAAACCCTAAGACAAATTCCCTATATTCGGCATATTTTTACCTGATAGCCATAGCCTCGAATTTCTCCCCTCTAAGCAAAGTCAAAGGACAGTTGGAATGCCACTGGTGTCATTGACCTTCCTACTTCAAGGCCAGGTCATGTAGACCAATGTTCATTTGGAAACAATGACTGTTAGAATCTCATGGCTAGGTGAGGAAGGATATAGACATGAAGAAGAGGGAGACAATTTGTTTAAAAATTGAAAGTGCAAGCCAGGAATGATAGATCACATCTGTAATTCCAGCATCTAAGGGGTAGAGACAGAACTATGAGTTCTGGGAAGTTTGGTCTATATAGCAAGACTATTTCATTAGCAATTATGCACAACATGAAGACCTAACCTCATAAAAACAATAAAAATCCATGATGGAGAAGAAATCCTATACACATCATTGAAACATTGCTGTAATCTGGAAGGTTGAAGACAGGAGGATTACCACAAGTTTAGGGCCAGGCTGGGCTCCAGCCTGTGTGAAACCCTCTCTTGAAATAAATGAATAAATAGATAAGTCAGGTAGACAGACAGATAGATAGTTAGGTAAATAGACAGATGATAGCTAAGTAGACAGATTTCCTGATTTATTGCTCTTCTCACAGTTCTTTCTAAAGATAATAATTGCAACAATAAGCATTAGTAATGCGTTAGATGATGTTAACGTTTACGGAGGGTTTAGTAGGTGTCAGCCATTCTGAAGTCCTTCTAATTACATACTGAGATAAATACTACAGTGATTCCCCCTTTTTTCAGACTAAGCCACTAAGGCCAGGCCACACTGCTGAATTCATCCTCTGTGGCCATCTCTAAGGCTCACACACAGACTCTCCTCTACTTCTGCATTCTTATGCTGTGGGATCTCTTGAAACATTGGAGGAAAAAAAGTGATGTTCATGGCCTGCAGAGACACATCAGAGGTGATTCCCACTGCAGGGGGCAGTCAAGCAGGAATTCAGCCTCCAACAGATCTTCTGAGACACCGGGTTAAAGAGATGACAGCCCAGTCCTAAGGTCAGTGTCAACTGGCAGGATAAGGACTTTTCTTCTGCTCAATCCTCCCACAACAAGTCACCTTAGTCACCTTAGCCACGCACTTTTCTACTATCCTGTCTACCTAAGCCCACCTCACAGGGGCAGTGGCTTTGAAAGGACCCTTCCACTTCCTCATCTTTTCACCTCAGTCTTTCCCCTTTGGCTTCGTCTTCAGCACCAGCCTCTGCCATGCAGTCCGTCTTCTCCTATCCTAACTACCCCCTTTCCATTTTGCCCCTGGATTTGTTGAACTACAGCCTCCCAGGATTTACTCCAAACTCGTGGATGAGAAGCAGAGGAGACACTGGGAATTTAGGCTCTGTGGAGCAGTCAGATGAGGGTTACCAAGGAAACGCAGGAGACACTGAAGGAGACTACCCAAAGCCTCGAAGCCACACATGCCTTCCTAGGAATAAAGAAAGGCCGAGCCTGGAGGAAAACGTAGGAACAGGAGGAAGAAAGGATTCATGAAGTGATCCAAAGAACTTAGGGTCACCAATTGTCCCGCTTTGTCTGAAACCTAAAGACATTTCCTGTGACAGCTTTGACGCTGGAACAAACCTAAGCGAACCTTTCTATCCCAAGTCTACATCCATTCCCACCTTACAGCTCCTGTGACCTCAGAGATCTAAACCTGCAGATTTCCTCCCCACAGCAGGATCTGACTGGATCAGAGGGGAGGTGCTGCTGAATACAGTATTGCTTCTTGAATTGAGCATCACCAGCAACTCCATGGGCTTCCTGAGGTATTTGCATCTTTTAGAAAAGAGAAACCATAATTTGTTTTGCCTCCTACATTTCCTTTGTAGCTGAAATTGCTTTTCAGAGTTATCTTCAAAACCAACAGTCAAACTCATGGCTGCACTTCAGAAGAGCCTGTAACCCCGACTCATTTGTCATTTCTTTTAAGTTGGCTAGAGAAAATAAAGGTTTCCGCTTCTCTCTTAAAACCATGCCTTACTGAACATAGATTCAGATTTTTCACTGTTTTTTCAAACCAATTCTAATTTCTGCTTGATTTCCTTTTCCTATATTTGGCACTGTGACTTTAAGAGGCAAAAAATATTTTTCTACATATATCTGAAGTCACGTGCTTGGGGCCTGTTAGGACAAATGAGAAAAAGCAAGGTGGATATTAAACCATATATTTTATGTAGAACTATTCAAAATTCCAAAGCAGTGGACTTTGCCAAAAAGTTAATTATGATAAGATATACACACAGAAGTCATGCTGCAGACCTATGACCCAACATTTGCTAGGGAGCTTGCCTCACAGCAAGGAATAAAGAATGCATCTCAGATATGTCTTTCCTCCAGAGCCATGAAGTCCACAGCTGAGTCTATAGACAAGAAGATGGGAAGGGACCTGGATCCTGAAGACCAAATCCAGCTGGAAGAGGGACCAGAGCAAGCACGGCCTCTGTACTCATTGCTGGCACTTAGTGCGGATTTAAAGAGGAAGGCAGCTGGAGAGAGGAAGCCTTATACAGTGTAGGAACGCTGTGTGCTTAAACCCTATCTCCAACCTGGGTTCGAGTCTCAGCCCTGCCACATACTAGCTGTGGTGAGGGCCTTTGATAAGGCAGCAATTATACCTACTGCCATGGTTCATGTCTTCACTGTCAATTTTGTTGACATTTGGAATCACCAAGGAGACACACTTGCCGTGTGTGATATGGTGGAGTAGGTGGGTGGGAGTAGGGAGATGAGTGCGTATGTCCAGAGAGCTTGAACTGAGGAAAAAAGACCCATTTTTAACATGGGTGGCACCGTGTCATTTGCTGGGGTCCTAGACTGAATAAAATGGGAAAAGGTTAAGTCATCCCCAACATTCATCTCTCTCTGTTTCCTGACTGTAGATACAATGTGACCAGCCCCTCCCACCCCTGCCACCAGGATAGACCCTGAGCCAAAGTAACTATTTCTTAAATTGTTACTGTCTGATAACTGATACAGCAATGCCAAAGAATAATGAGCACACTTCCTTACAATGTGAGGACAATTCATGAACACACACATACGAAAACACCCACTTCGGAGCTATGCCTCCCACTTAAGCACTGCTTGCTATTTGCTTAGATTCAGTTGGAGACAGAAATCTCCAACCTGTCTCTTGAGCAGATGAACTTATTTTTAACACTTGCTGTGTAACACAAGCTCCACAGCGGGGCCGAATGTAGTCTGCTAAGATGCCCTGCTGGAGTCTCAAGGTGTGGTGCAGCTGTTGGAATTAACTGTGCAAGTTTAAAAACAGGAAGGTGAAAATCCAGGTCTCTGACTATTTTTGAAAAATAGACAGATCAGACTCTACAAGGTTCACCATCTTTCTACAGGACTACTACAAGCTGGAGCTGAGTGGAGCCAAGTAAGCAGTAGGTTAGGAGCTCTCCCAGCTCAGACCCCTGTCAACTGCTGCAGTACAGGCAACTGTATTTGCATTTGCTAGTTAAGTCAGAGATCCACATATGATAGCCAAAGATCAAATCCAGGATGGGCTGGGGTTTGTGTGTGTGTGAGTGTGTGTGTGAGTGTGTGTGTGTGTGTGTGTGTGAAAATGAAGCTTTGAGGGACTCTAGTGGCATGCACATATTCATATTCACAGGACAATGCAAATGGGGCACATGAAACCTAAAGTGTTAGTATCTGGATGCAGGCAGAAAAAGGTCATGGATATTTGCAAGACATTATCCTTCAGAAAAGAATTTGCTCAAAGATAGCATATTTTATTATTCATTCATTTTGCTTTCCTGTGTTTTGTTCTTGTTTTAAATTTTTATTACATTTTATTTATTTAGGGTGTGTGTTGCATGTGTGTGTATGTGTATGTGTGTCCATGTATGTGTGTGTGTTCATGTGTATGTGGGGCGGGGTACACCATGCACAACTGGAGGTCAGAAGACAACCTGCAGGAGTTGATTCTTTCCTTCCACCATGTGGTCCTGGAGTTGAACTGAGGTCATTAGACTCAGCAGAGCATCTTTACTTGGGGAGTTATCTCGCTGTGAGTCACTTATTTTTATTTTGAGACAGAGTCTCTCATACTGTAACCCAGGCTGGCCTCACTTTCAGCTCTACATCACAAACATTAGGGGCAAATGTGAAAGGCATCATAATAGCATTGGAAGAACAGGAGTTCACTGTGTAGCCCACACTGGCCTCAATTAACAATTCTCCTGCCTCAGCCTCCCGAATGCTAGGATTACAAACATGAGTCATTGTGTCTAGATTTACCTTTCATTATTAATATACATAATCTAATTTAAAAGCATTTTGGTATACATAGCTTATGCAGGCATGTGTCATTACTAATTCTGCTACAGACTCATGCAGTACACAGCATCCTCCTCATATGCTCACACAGACACTCAGACGACCCTGACATTGTGCTAGAAATATCCATGCATTATTCCTGTGGAATGTAGCAAGAGAACTTATGCCACACAGAGAGAAGACCCCAAATGTTACCTGGGACATCAACTAAATTAGATTCCAGGCATGGTATCTATCAACTCCCTTTTCCATTAGTTCTAAGGGAACTAATTTAATTTAATATGGTTCCATTCCTATTATCTCTTCCCATCAAATAAGAATTTAATGGGAGTCTTTACATTTTTTTCCCTTGGCAGACATCTAAGGAAGGAATTAATATTGATATTTTGCTAGATGCTTTCCATCCTTGAGGACATATTTTATAACATAAACATGATATATAGACGTTATGTAGAATATATTGACTATATATATCCAATGTACTGTTTCTTAAAGACGCTGGCATATTAAAAATGTCCAATAAATATTTGTTGAATAACTTAATACACTTGGAACAGGGATTTGGAAGAGGCTAAGAGCCAAGGCCAATCCTGCAGGGAGTTCTGAGGTTTAGACAAGCTTTCAGAACTATCATATGCGATCCACTGGAGGGGTGAGTGCATTCCTGACCCTTGGAAACAGAGCCCAGACAT
>LOJH01000600.1:37180-54591 GCA_001685095.1 Ellobius talpinus | reverse complement strand
TAAACTGAATGCTGGGAGAAAGGAGGCAGAGTCAAGGAGAAGCCATGTAGCCCCGCCGGAGACAGATGCCTGAACTTTACACCATAAGCCACAGCCTCATGGTTATACACATATTAATGGTGATAGGTTAAATTAATATGTAAGAGCTAGCCAAATAAAAGCTAGAGCTAATAGGCCAAGCAGTGGTTTAATTAATACAGTTTCTGTGTGATTATTTCAGGTCTGAACTGCCGGGCATTCTGGAAACAAACAAGCAGTCTCGTACAACACTCCAGTTCTGGTGCTTCTGCATATGGTCCTAGGTGGCAAAGCATGACATCTCGGGCATACTCCTTCTCTGGGAATTAGTAACATCCAATGAGTTTGTCCATGGCAGTCATCTGGTCTTCTGATCACCAAATATAGAACCTATGTCTTAAAATAAGAAAGAAGGGTAAAAGGAAAGAAAGGAGTGGGGGAGGGAGGGAAAAAGGGAAGGGAGGAGGAGAAGCAGGGAAGGGGGTGAGGAGAAGGAGGAGGAAGGAGATGGAGGAGGGAGGAAAGGCTGAATATGGGCCTTAAGTTTCCACAGGGATCATCTAACCTATGACTGCCCCCTGCTTTGCAAGAGGCCTTTTCCTGGAATATTCTGGATGTGTTTACAAGAATGCCCCTTCCCAGGGCCACAGTTGGCGATTAACACAGCATGTTTCCACCATCTGTGGGGGCAGAATGACTGGGTGAGAATTCTGGCCTGCCACTCATGGCTGTGGAATCAGGAACAGCTGACCTAACCTCTCTGTGACATCTTTCCTGAAAGGTAACATTGTGTGCATGTGTGTGAGAGTATGTGAGTGTGTGTGAGCATGTGTGAGAGAGAGAGAGAGAGAGAGAGTTGGTGTGTATGTGAGAGTGAGTGTATGAGAGAGCATGTGTGTGTGAGAGAGTTTGTGTGTATGTAAGAGAATGAGTGTGTGAGCATGTGTGTGAGAGAGAGAAAGAGAGAGAGAGCTTGTATGTGTGTAAGAGAGTGTGTGTGCATGTATGTGAGAGAGTGTGTGTGAGAGCATGTGTATATGAGTGAGTGTATGTGTGAAAGTGTGTGTGCACTTACAAAAATGTGCACATGTGAGTGTTTGTGTGTCTACCTTCTAGTCTCCGATGCTACAGTGAGATGCTGCGTGCCTGGCATGGCTCCTCCACAGGGCACCCTTTCTCTCCATACAGTAAGCATCATGAACCATCCTGAGTCCTAAACCCTGCGTGCCATCTGAACAGATGGTGCTGATTGTCCTAAGGGTCTTCCTCATCCAGAGGTCCTGTCTGGTTGTCTTGGGACTCTTAGGCTCTGCCTCCCAGAGAGCCACTTAACCCCTTGTGTGTCCTCAGCCCAGGGTTCAGAGCTCAAGGGCAGACGCTTCTACCCTTGGGAAAGCATCGAAGGCTAGAGTGCCCCAAGCAGCCCCATGCTCCGACAAGATTCTGACCCTTCCTGTCGAGGAGCTGTTTTTCCTTCCTGATTCTCACATGAGAAGGGGACAACCCTGCCACAGGAATGGCCTTCCAATCTCCTCATCTCCCCCAACACCATCACTCAGGGAAACACAGCTAATTTTAAAATGGCTGCTCTCGTGATGGACGAGATTAATGGATCTTGAAGAGCAGCCAGTGTACCAACTGCTCCTGCAGCCATGATGAAAGCTAATAATGTAGAAAATTCTGCCAATTCCTTTAATTCATGAATATTTAAGCCTGTGAAAAATCTGTCAGATTATATCATTTTTTCCTGGTGATTTTCCGCTTAAGTACATTCATGGCAGCCTGCCAGGTGCTCAAGAAACTTCAGTGGGAGTAAAATCCTTCTTGTTTGTTGTTGGTTCCGTGGGCCATCATCTTACCTTCTCTTCGCTGGATTTATCCCCCGTCTCCGGGTAGGAATCGGGTCCGCTGAGATTGTCAGCGACACCCTCAGCATTTGTATCTCAGCAGGCTTGGATTCTTCTCCTAACCCAAGGCTGGCAGAGCCCTTCACGATCATAGCTCATGCTTTTCAATTTGTGTTCTGTGCTATCCATAAAAATAGGTGCCAGAGCCCTCGGCTCTCTGGGAGGTGTTTGGGATGGAAAGGCTGGGTAGGCGGGGCTGCGGAATTGACTCCTCCATTCCATCAAATAGTCAGCTCTGGGCATCAGGGTGCCACGCCGGTCTTCCCTAGAAAGACCGTGTGCATATGTGACCCTGGCTGAAAACCTTGTCCTTCGTATTCCAAAATGACAACAGAAAGGAAATCTCTCAAGGGGAATTAATTTGCCCACCTCACAGGACCTGAACTGTGACCACTCCCGGTCCCTTGTTGTCCCTGCCCCGCACCCCAAGCCTGCCAGCCCTCACTCTCTGCACATTCTAGCATCCAGTGTCACGTGTCTGAGGCAAGCAGGAAGATGGCTGGAAGCTCCTACCCACCAGGAAAGCCCTTTCAGGATCCCTGCAAAGACCAGAGAAGCAATGGGCCCATTTAGCCACTTGAGGGGTGGGGGAGAGGGTGGGCGGGGAGGAGGGAGGTTGGCCAACTTCAGAGATGATTATCATTCAGGGACTTGTTGGCTGGAGGAAGGAGGGAGCTGCTTTTTATAGGATCCAGTCCCGCATTCTCTCCAGCTATTCTCCAAAAGCAAGCCGGCTCTTCAGTCAGCTGGCAGGAGAGCTAGGGGAGCCGGGCAAGCGGGCAAGGTTTTGGCAGCCATGGCCCAGGTTCAAGGCTTGCTCCAGCTGGTCACGTCCTCACCAGGGCAGCCGGCCTGTCTGCCCACAACTCTTTGCCAGGAGCCCAGGTCAGGCCTCATCTCTCAGGGGCCTGAGCCCATCCAAAATCAACAAGTCTTTTGTGCTCCTCCTTCGGAGGCTGTGTAATTACAGCAAACATGCATTGGCGGCTCGCAGCCATGCTGAGGCGATTGTTGAAGTATCTCAAATGCACTTGGCATTGGGTCTTGGAGAGCAACATGAAGAACCACAGCTCCAGTTGGCTCATGCTGGCCAGAAAACAAGTGATTTCAAAAGTCGTGAGTGGCATGCTGGCTGGGCATGGACAGCATGGCACTCTTCAGCTATTTTCTTGATAATGGGTTGCATCTTGTCACCAAGCTACCCAATGGATTCATAAGGCAGGGTCTTAAAAACAAATAGGACAGGTCCTCTGTACTGGTGCCCAGTAAACACACCAGGCTGCCGGCAAAATGGGCCCCTGTCGCTTCCCCAGGTGGTTTTATTTTTCCTCTTTTTGTGTTCTTGTTCGAAAACTATAAAAGCAAAACCATATACCGTTCCCCTCAAGTAGTTCTGTTATCAAGGGCAGCTGGAGGAGGGGGAGATAGATGAGACCCAGCCACACTGTCTCTCTGATGAGCCACTATGTTCTAACAAGGTCCTGTTCAGGGAATGTCCTCAGCTCCAAGCAAGGCCCCATGGAAAGGGTAACCAAGAGCTGGTGACAGTTGACTGCATGATGGGGACCTGGATGCTACCTTAGGTGTGGCTTGCTACGGACAGCTTGGTCTTGGGGCTGGATTCCTGCTCGGTCTGATTCCAATGCTCGTCCTCCCAATACTGACCTTATTCTATGCCTTGACACTGTGTGAGAATCTGGGGGTCTTGGAGTGCTTCAAGCAAGCTGCTTGGGCTTTGGGAGCTGATTAAAGTTTATGTGGTCCCTGCCCCACCCCTATCTTTACCAGAGATGACATTTAAGCTTGGGAGGTGGGCAATTGAAGATGAATTAGACTACCAATTATCTCGTTAATCTATGGTTAACGCTCATAAGGAGGCAGGATGATCAGGCCTGGCCTGAGAGAGGCCTGAGAGATCTGTGGGGCCATAGAAATTAGTGGGCAGAGGAAGCAGTAAGAGCAATGGCCGCCAGGACACTAAGGTGGACTGCTAGGAGCTGCCAGGCTGGGAAGCCTGTAGTACCCAGTTGAGGCAGCTCTTTGGGTGGGGAACAGTGGGGGCCTTAAAAGCCAAGGACTACTGGGGAGTGTTTACCTCAACAGAAAGGAACTGCCCTTGGTGGTTTTTAAACAGACATAGAGTCAGGTTCAGGTTTCCAAAGACTCCCCTTGGTTGATCTGTGAACTCGAACAAGAGCAACAGGACAGGAGCCCCGAGTTGGGGTCTTCCTAATGATACATGCTGCAGAGGGCAGTCATCTCAAGCTACCTCAAGGGTACTCCAAGGGGCCTGTTGGTGGCTTTTGGGTAGTCTCAAGATTGGGGATGTAGGTTTATATGATGTGAATGTCCTTCTGTATATGTGTTGCTTTTATTGGTTGATGAATAAAGTTGTTTCAGCCATTAGTTTAGCATTGTAAAGCCTGGCGGGAAATCGAACAGAGATATATACAGAGAGAGTAGGCGGAGTCGTAGACACCTTGTGGTCGCTAAAGGTGAAAGAGACCCAAACATTACTGGAAAGCCACGAGCCTCATGGTAAAATATAAACTCTTGGAAATGCGCTAATTTATAGTTAGGCTAGGCAGTAAGAAGCCTAAGCCACTGACCAAACAATTGTAACTAATATTAAGCCTCAGAGTGGTGATTTCATAAGTGGCTGCAGGAACTAGCGAGCAGGAGAGAAACTGGTCCAGTGTGACTGGGTGAGACAGAAAAAAATCTTCCATCTGCATTTATAGACAGAGAAGTTCCATCCAAATGGCAGAGTGACCAGGACATGCAGTAAATGGACAGTCCCTTGCTCCCACAGCTCTCACTCGTTGGTCCTCTCCCCTCCAGGCCTCTGTTGCTCCAGCAAGGACCCAATACCTGTTAGGGGCAGGCCCTAGTGACTCTAAAAGATACCCACTTCACACGGGCATCCTTTTGAGCAGTCTCCATGTCCCCTTCAAGCCAGCTGTAGAATTCTGCTTAACCAGACCCCATCTGGCCAGACAGTCACCCCTCTGTCATCTCTCCAATACCTGATGAGCCGGCCGGAGGGTCTCTGGATTCTCCCTCCATGGCACATCCCCCAACCTGACTGCCTCATCTCTAACTTGAGGATGGATGAGTTATTCAAAACAGCAACATTCTTCAGGGCGGTGCTTCAAGGAGAACAGAACTCACAGGACTGGAGGTGAATCTCTACTCCCCGTCCCTAGTCTTAGGATAGGCTGTTGTCTGTGTCTGAAGAAAACATGAAGAAAACCTTCTCCACTAATCTTCTCCTTTCTCAACGCCCCCACCCTGCCTCTCTCCTATCTTCTTTCCCCTTCCCCATCCTCTTCAACAGCAGCTGGACCCGATACCTTCTGTCATGGCCTTGAACACCTAGGACTAGGCTGCTCCCTTGGCTCTGGGGCCGCTGCCTGCTCCTCCCCACCCCTAACAAGAAGGAGAAGATCCATATCTGACTCTGTATAGGTTAAGGAGGTGGTTGCCAGAACCTTGTGCTGTGATAGGCACCAATACTCTAACACAGTGTGGCTATCCTCCCCCTTTGCCATGAAGTGCCCTCAGGGAATGGCTGGGGTAGGACGGTACCAGGGATCCTGAGCACCACCAGATGCCATCCTCAGTGCAGCACAGCTTGGTCTGATTTCTAATCCCCATCTTGCATCTGAGGCAGTGGAAGCCTAGAGGGAGCTATTCATCACCTCAAGTGGGATTGAGAATTGAAGCCCAGCCTGTTTCTTATTTTGCATCCTGGGTTACTAAGGAGCAGGAAGGATGGACTCTGTCCATCAGCTATTCTATATCCCTCAGACCACACTACACTGCAGAGGTCTGGCCCTCAGAAGCAAGTCTCTTCACCTGGCACCACCCTCTTACCAGCTGTGTAAGACCAGGTCATAGACGGAGCCAATCAGGCCCACAGCTAGCTCACAAGGATATCCAATGGCAGCTACTCTTCCCTCCTCGGGTTGCTAGGACCCTGGTACCTCTGAGAGCATCCTCTTGGGAAATCATTATCAATGAGGATTTAACGACTCTGACTCTCCTTGCAACATTTTCTGAATCCTTCTTGTCAGCTCCAAGTATGAGTTCTTTCCTCCAAACATCTGTCTCCAGTGCATTCTCCCCTACACAGGCACTCAACCCACTACCACTGCTGGGGACTACTGGAGGCCTCTCTCCTAATGCCTGACCTGTCCCTCAACCTTCCCACACCCAAGACAAAATAATTTATAACAGCAAGCTGGATTAGTGCACCAGCAGGCACTAGCAGGGCAGCTGCCTTACTCACCAAACACACATCATGAAAACTTATGGCTCAGAAAACACTATGAACTCCACTAATTCATAAATATTTAATACCCCTCACTTCCAGTAGCCAAGGCTCCTGGGAAGAAGTTCAGGGCTTATAGGAAGGAAGCCGGGGGAGATCCCCAGGAAATTCTTCTCTCTGTTCTTCCACTTAACCCACCTATCTTTTCTTATTCCCTACTCATGTTAGCCAGCTATTGACATGAGAGCCCAGCATGCTTTTAGCTAGCTTAAGGTCTTGGTTTATCTGACCTTAGGATGGTGGTCCCTGGACCCAAGAGGCAATGCTCAAAATGGCTACTAGTCAGCCCCTTAGCACTCAGACAGAGAGGAGCCAGGAGAGTACACACAATAAGTCAACTCTACTCCTGGGGATCCATTCCAGGCCAGGGAGAATGGAGTACTGAGTGCAAAGAACCAGCCTTCAGGGAAAGCAGAGGCTAGTGAGTAAGGCCCAGCTCCAGCTCTTGCCTTCCCCCAGGATGATGTTGGAGGCCTTGAGCTGCCTTGGAGAAGCACCAGCTAAGGCAGCAGACACAAGAGCCCATGGCAGGGAAGTGTCAGGCATCCCCTAGTGCCTGAGAAGAGTAGGAACCAACTGAATATCCCAACATGTTTGGGATAAGCAGAAGCAAAGGGGGACAGTGTCCACACTAATCAGTCAATCAACCAATCTCTCCCCCATCTCCCCCCCTCCTTCTCTCCATTCTGGAGATGCTGCCATACATCTAGCCTTGCAGCTCCCTGCAAGTCTATCTCCTTCATTCTCCACCTCTACAATGATGTCATCCCTAGATGTCATCTCCCCAGTCTCTTGACCTCTTGGTTTCTGGAGTGTAGCCAGAGAAGGAGCTCACCTAGCCTGACAAGAGACAAGAAAGTGGAAGGCAAGCCAGGGGAAGGTGTCCTGAAAATCATTGCTACTCGAAGCCTCATTTCTTCTCCAGGGGTCCTTAGTTCCCTAAACGTGTTCTGTCCCCCTTGGTCCTTCAGGACAGAGCTGGAGACAGTTTGCAGCATTGTTAATCATTGTCTTTCATTTCCTTCCTCCTACCCACTCTTTGTGAGAAGTCTTTATGTTCATGCCCCTGCTTCAAGCTCTCTCGGTGGTACTCTTTCTGGTCAGAACCTTCTTCTTCCCATGGCCTCTTCTTGGCCTACAGAGAGCAAGTGTGGGTTGGGAAAACAGGACTGCCTTTGGGGATCAATCAGGGATAGCATCAAGTTGCACAAAAACCTTGGCCTGAGCTCTTGAACTCCTAAGTTTTGATTTCTTCATCTGTAAGACAGAGACAAAGAAAGCAGCTTTCTCCTGGGTTAAGAGGATGAAACGTGAAACATTCATTCCACTGGATCCCTCTTCTGCTCAGCACTTGGGCAGAAAGGAGTGGGCAAGGGTGCTGAAAGGCCCCAAAGCCAGAGAGGCCTGGCCCTCCCTGGCCTCAGAGTTTCAAATGCAGTCCCTGGTCTCAACAGACTGAAGCTTTCCCACTGTGGCCCAGAGGTCTCCATCTCTAAACTTCAAAGTCACAAAGAAAAATATGACTACTAGCTTAGGGACCCTAAACCATCCTCAGTATCCTGAAAACCCACTCTGGCTGCCTTGACTGCTTCTTAAGATCCAAAATAATATGACTGGTTGGTAATTTCTCATATACTACCCATTCATTCAAATATATACATATTTAGACACACACACACACACACACACACACACAGAGAATAATAAAACTACTAACTGCCAAGAATTGCAACAGAAGGGTGAGTCAAGGAAGCGCTCTGAGGACTGGTTAAGAGTCCTACCACTTTCTTACAAACCATGATGATCACTGGAGCAGCTGTGGGAGAGGCACTTGCAGTCCACTGTGAGTGGATCCCTTTAACTGCTGTATAGTGTGTAGGTAGAGCGTGAATGGACTAGAAGCTCCTCTAAAAAAAACAATCAGAAGGATGCAGAGAACTCTAGAGAACAGCTGAAGTTACATTAATGGGACTTGATATTTAACATGGAAGTTACTAGGGAAAGAAAGTTTCTAGATTGACTCTTAGGTTTCTGGATCACATGACCAGGGAGGTGGCATTGCAAGTCACTGAGATTCAGAATCCCAGAAGTAGGACCAGCTTTGTGGACCAGGGTAGAAAAGTGAAGGTTCCATCTTAGGGTTTCAGTGTGGTAGATCTGAGATGTTTTTACTCAGATGAAGGTGGGTCACCATCTGTGTCAAAGGGTCAAAGGCCAAGGGGCAGGTGAACGCTACTGAGGAAGTAGGTCCACACTCTGAGGAACTCCCAAAGGCCAGGACCAAGTAGAAGAGAGAGAAATGGCAAAGGAGCCAGGGAGGCAGTGACTGAGAGGTAGGAAGGAAGTCGGGCCAGACATTGTGTGCTATAGCCCAGAGGACACCACAGAGAGTGAGGTAGGCTCTCCATTCAAGACTGAAGATGTTGGAGAGTGATATGTCCATGAAACCAGCAACACAAAGATGCTTCAACAAGGATCCCCATGGAAGACTGGGTAAGCTAGAAACCACCTTCATCAAAAATGTTCTCAGTCTGAGGAGATGGCCAAGTGAGTATTTGCTGTGTAAGCATGAGGACTTGAGGACAAACCCCCAGCACCCCTATAAGAAGTTGAGCATGGTCACCTGCACCCATCTGTGGGGGCCAGAGACAGCAGGGATCTCCAAGTTGTCAATGTGGCTCCAGGTTCAGTGAGAGACCTTGCCGCAAGGGGATAAAATGCAGAGAGATATAATTTTTATGCAGTCTCCACGTGAATGAACAGATGCATGTGCCCACACACACATATGCACACACACAAGTAATATGATACAAAGAATTCTTGTCCACTGCCCTTGCCATGCCTGTGCTCTTTACCTTCCAGGTACATGGTAAACCACAGCTCCCCATCCCCTTTGTCCTGAGATGTGTGACTCATTGTGGCCAATGGGCTGTGAGCAGGATCTATGGAAGTCACTCACAGTAGTCTGAGCACTTAATTGCAGGCACAAAGCCCTCCAGAGCTCTCCTTTCCCTTAGTGCAGTGACTGTCCCCGCAGCCCTAGTCCCAGTGACCACGACAGGCAGAGCCTCCTCGCTATTTCTCTCAGACATTCTGCCACAGAATCCCAGTCCAGTCATCTGTCTGCAGACACTCCCTGACAGTACACACACATAAACACAAAATAAGCTTTACCCTCAGAAGGAGGGAGGACCTCACAGCTCAGAAGGGTTTGCAGGATACCTGTGTGGTTTGCAAGTCACACTCCTCTCCTGGGCATTCCTTCATGACCTCTGCTGAGACGGTCTGTGAGCAAGGAAGAGAGGACGGCATCAAAGGGGAGTGGTGACAGGCAGAGGCAAGATGCGATGAAAGCAAGAGGCAGCAAGAAGAAAGCATTGGCAAGCCTGGAAAGGCTGGCTGGAGATGCTGTTCCCCTGCCAGACAAGGAGACACTGCCTGCTTGTTATTGGGTTTGTTATTGGCCCACCCATGGGTTCTAGCCATGTCAATTCCATTTATTTGCTCTATGATGTTGGTCATGATACAGGTGATGTTTCTAACCTGTGATTCAAACTCTGTTCTTCTGTCTAAAAATCACCCTATAGTCTCAAATTCTAAAGCAAAATCAGAATGTTTAATGCAGGTCCCTGGCTTCCATGCCCGAAGAAGCAGCACCAGCTAACTGCAGCACTCTTCCCTGTGAGACCATTTGCAACCTCAGAACCCTTTATCATCATCATCATCATCACCATCATTGCCACCATCATATTAGACTCATTAAAATTTATTTTTAGGTTTATTTTATTTTATGCATGTAAATGTTTGTCTGCATGTGTGTGTATGTACCATGTCTGCACTGGTGCCCATGGAGGTCAGAAGAAGGCTTCAGATCCCTGGAACTGGATTTATGGCTGTTTGCGAACCACCATGTGGATGCTGGGACCGAGCCCAGCATCACTGAACTGAACAAAAACAACAAGTACTCTGAACTGCTGGGCCATCTCTCCAAGCCCCCAGAATCTTAGTTTTTGAGAGAGAGTCTTGCTATATCGCCAAGGCAAGCCTTGAACCTGCCATGCCCCTTCCTTAGCCTTCCCAGCTGGGGTTGCAGGTGTGTGCCACCATATCTGATCTCAGAGTCCTTCTTAGCTGTGTTCCAGTCCCCACAACCCATCACTGTGGCTTTCACAATCGAATGGTTTTGCTGTCTTTAATATCTCATCCATGCTCCTGACTGTTACAGTCACACTGAAGCAGTCATTCCCCAGACAGACCAAGTTCTGTGAGCCCTCTGCACCCTCTGTCACATGCTGTCCCCTCCACCTTATCCTTCTCCTCACTCAGATCCCAACCTTGTCCCCCTTTGAGACATCGCTTAAATGTCCACTCTATGATTCTCCACACATCCTTGAGGCTCAGTGCCTATTTACAGTGAATGTCACACTGGATGGTACCCAGGAATGACACAACAGGGATGGGATTACAGTCCCCTGAAAGCAGAGCCATGTCTCTTCACACACAAGCACCTATGTATGTACACACAAACATTAGATACACAGCCATCTTTCCCAAGCTCCTCATAATGAGTGATACCATCAAATTCCTAGCCAGGATAGAAAGAATGAAGGTAGGGGAAGGGGGAGACACTCACTCAATTATTGGGTTGAGGTATAGCCCTTCCTCACCTAATCCAAATGGCCAATGCCTAAAGACCCTGGGACTCTACTTCAATGAACTGAGCCATACCATGGGACTGGGGGTCAACGTGTCAGAGCAAGATAATTTCTGGGTTCCCTTCCAGTCCTGTCTTCCACATTGAAAGATGGGTAGAACTGGAAACTGGAGAGAGAGCTCCATCAGTGAAATGCTTACCATGTGACCATGAGAAAGGGAATTTGATCCCAGAGCCCACAGCTTTATGAGGCTGGTCACAGTTAATAATGCTTGGGCTTGGGAGGTAGAGACAGTTGGACAATCTCTGGAGTTGACTGGCTGCCAGCCTAGCCTCCTTGGTGAGCTCTGGGCCAGGGAAATTTCCACCTCAAATAAAAATTAGGTAGATGGCATCTAAGGCATGACAACTAATATCTTATGACCTCCACATATGCACACATGTATGTACACATCCATACCTGCACACACATGCACCTGTGCATAAGTCATATATGGGCACAAATGGACAGACTCATCTTCCTGTTACTGGAAGGGAAGGACTCCTGGTTCGGCCTCCTGGAAGGGCCATCAGACACCTAGCAGACAACTTCTCCCCTCTGTGTGTGTGGCTGCAAACCTAGGCCTCGCCTCTGAATCTTTAAGAGGGAAGAAACTGGCCTTGAGGTTAGGAGCCCTCAGGCCACAACCACTCTGTGTCAGCTAAAGGGGAAGTGAAGGCGGGAGTAGGAAACAGAGAAAAAGGAAGCAACCCAGCGAACCCTGGCTCCACCCACCCACCCCATTCTACCCCTTCCCCTGCCAATGGGAACACAGCAGAGTGAAATCCATTTGTTTCTTCCACTTCTTCTGCCATGCTAGCTGTGGGGCTGGAGGATGCGTAATTCAGAAAGTTCACCAGTGTAGTGCCAACGTGGGTCACTGGCCTCTGTCTGAAGAGTTCAACACCACTTCACTTCTGCTCCCTCCACCCCTGGCATTCCTTGCCTGGCCTTTGCTTTCCTCTGCCAAGTCCAGATCAACACAGTCAGCCCCACACCCCCACTAGAGGCCTGGCCCAGCCAGACCCTCACCAGAGCACAGGGCACAGGCCAGAACCACAGCTTGCGACATGATTCACTTTGTCTGTGGACAGATTGATGCAATTGTGGGTGACAAGTCATTCTTCAGACGGAAAAAAAAACAGCTGCAACCCAGTGAGAGGTGGGGGGCTCGATGGGAGCTACAGGGACACACATCCACCTCTCATCCCCCTCCTCACCCCCTCAGGCTTGGGCTTCCAAGAACAACCCCACCCACTCTAGCTGGAGTCAGAGACGAAGGTTCAGCTTCCACCTGAAGGGATGCCACAGGAGAGGAAGGCAGAGCTCTTGGGTGAAGGGCCGAAGCAGGACCCAACCCTCTCCCGAGGCAGACAGCGTGTGGCTACCCATGATTCTGTTTTTAAATTAGCATGACATGTGTTAGAAACCATCATGATATTTTCTAACAAAGTGTCATTCCTCCTCCCCTCCCCTCCACTCCTGTCGCCCCTGTTCCTCTCTTGTGGCTGCCCCCCCAATCTCTTTTCCTCTTTCATGCTCCACGTGTTCTTGTCCCCATCCTTCCTGGTCACCTAATATTACTTCCTTAGCTTCCTTCCCAGACTTGCAGATTTTAACCCATGCTTGCACCTGGTCACATCGTCACATACAGAGGAAAGCATGGCTTTTGTCTGAGTTTGGGGCTCCTTGTCTACCCATCCATTTTCCTGCAAATTTTGTGATTTCACCTTTCTTTACTACTGCCTAATATTCCACGGTGCATATGTGCCAGGTTGTCCTCACCCACCCGTCTGTTGATAAATGACAAGACAAGTTCCCTTTCCTTGTTATTGTGAGGACAGCAGCAATACACACGAGTGTGCAGGCTGCTCTGTGGTGGCCTATGGAGTTCTTTGGAGTCCCAGGAATGGTGTAGCTGAGCCATGCAGTCGTTCTAGTTTTAATTTTTTGAGGAACTTCCAAACTGATTTGCATGATGGCTGTACTAATTTTCACGGCCTCCAGCAGTGAATAAGGGCTCCTCCTCCCCACGTCCCCAATATTTGTTGTGACATTTCTTGATGATAGCCCTTCTGACTGGGCACAGCTGGGGTCTCAAAGTAGGGATTTATGGTTTTTTTTTTTCAGGATTTTTTTATAACTTGTATGAGTGCTTTGCCTTCATGTATGTATAGGTACCACGTGTGTGCAGTGCCTGTAGAGGCCAGAAGAAGACTTGGAGCCCCTGAAACTGGAGTTGTGCTCCATTGTGAGTTGCCATGTGAGTGCTGGGGGCTAAACCTGGGTCCTCTACAAAGAACAGCAAGTTCTCCTAACTGCAGAGCCATCTCTCCAGCCCTTCCAAGCATGTCTCTGATAACTAGGGATGTTGAGCACGTTTTAA
The DNA here is from genome assembly GCA_001685095.1 of Ellobius talpinus. NCBI lineage: Eukaryota > Metazoa > Chordata > Mammalia > Rodentia > Cricetidae > Ellobius > Ellobius talpinus. The sequence continues at coordinate 41,253 of LOJH01000600.1, read as the reverse complement.
AACACTAATTGGCTGATTTACACCATGTCTTGTAGGACGCTGTACAACCGTGAGCGTGTGAGCACAAGCAGGATTCCCTGCGTGCTGTTCTTGTGCCTGAGTGGAGTACTACGACGCCATGGTGCTCACTGCCCTGTCCTAAAGGCAGCTATGCCAGCAGAGAGTGAGCTCCCAGGGCCCAGCAGATGCCCCGGGAATGCACTGAACTACACTGAGAACCCCCGAAGCCCGACAGCCTGCATGCTGTGGACTGACATCAGGCACACCCACATTGGTGCCGTGGCCTGATGTCAGGGCACACCCGCATTGGTGCCGTGGCCTGATGTCAGGGCACACCTGCCTTGGTGCTGTTCATCTACAGCAGTCAGCTGTTACCCCTACCCACAGGCACTGAGTTTATCCCACTAGCGACATGACCCCAAGCTAGTGAAGGCCCCTCTCTGAGCCATCCTTCTCTCCTCCTGTGCTTGCACCCAAGGCTGGGTAAGTGACCAGATAGCAGATCTCAGGACAACTCCCTTCCTGTGTTCATCTGTGGTCTTTCTCTCCCAGGTCTGTTCCTATTATGAGTCATTCTGCAAAGGCGTGGGCTGCCCTGCAGAAGCTACTCTGCCTGCTGGCCATACCTGAGCTCCAGGGTCTTCATATATCCCCAGATTTTCATCACCCCCATTCCACCCATGAAGGAGCCAAGGCACAGGAGGTCACCTGACCCATCAAGGACACTCACAAGAGGCAGATTTGGAACTAGGGCTCACGTTTCATCCAACACCCAACCCCTAGTCTCTCCAGTAACCAGCTACCTAGCCAATTTCTTCTATAGGGTCTTCTGAGGTAAAAGGCTGGACATGAGGAGCCCTCCAGAGGATGAAGACAGAGAGAATTACTCCCTTTCTGCATCTGCAGGTCACAGAATCCACATATAAAATGTTCCACTGTTGCCTATGCTCAGCTCCTGGAAGATTGCAAAAATAGTTTAGCCACCAACGTGCAAGTCTGACCCCTAGTGCCCATAACCTCAAACTGCATGGCCTGCAAAGTAGGCCCAGGAGGTCACGAGGATCAGATCTGCACTCATTTGTCCAGCACAGAGCTCAGGGTTGGGGTCCTACCTCCTCACATTCTAGGTCAAGTGACACTGGAACCCCAGACAGCAGGCTCTTACTAGTTAACTCCTCGCATGACTAACTCAGGGGAGGGTGCGTGTGTCCTGTCACCCAGAGCCACCTGGATGGCAGTTGGAGTTAGGGCCCCAGGGCAGTGGCAGGGACTCCCCTGACCAGTCATAGAATCAGTGGCAGATGCTGCCACTGAACCCAGGTGTTCTCCCTTAAAACACATAACCCCACCTTCTAGGTCACCAGAGGACAGGGAAGGTGGCAGAGTGTAGTCTCCAGGACAGGCCATGTAAATCTAATGCATTAATTCATAAAAAGATAAAGGCAGGGAGTGAGTAAGAGAAGGGGAATACCAATATGAGAGTGTTTAACATATGTGAGGCCCCAAACTGAAAAAAGTACTTAAACACGTTTATTCAAAATTAAATATTTTATTTAAATAAACAAACATGTTTAAAATTAAATTCCTTGGGATGAGCCTTCCATCTTGTCCCAGCAGATCCTGAGCTAAGGGATACGTGGGTGGGAGGGGCTGGGCTGGACTGAGGGCATGAGGTTTATACGCAGCAGGGCAAGGTGGACACCTGAGTCCGAACTTCAGAAGAACAATGAAGTAAGGAAGGCTATTTCTTCTCTCTGAAGCTCAGGCCCTACAGAGTGCCTGTATTTTCTCTAGCAACCCTATAGACACCACTGGGGGATGAGAAAACAGCATTTAGGGCTTCCCAGAGCAGCTGGACGTCCTATTGGTTAGACGGTAAGAAGAGGGAAATGCAATAGGAGGCCCAGACAGGAACGTGGGAGCCACTGCAGGCTTAAGAGGGAAGGTAGCTTGGCAACTGATTCTGATGAGGATGGGGAGAAGCGGGGCTGGGAAATCCCAGCTGGCTAAGGAGAGCTGGCAGGGATGTAAGTGCAGGAGAGAGCTTCTTGCCCAGAGGGTGTCTTGGTGGGTGTGGTAGAATGTTCTGGTTAGAGTCTGCAGTAGAATTGGTTGGGCTCTATCTTCAAACACTGTTCTCTTTGAGCTCGTATCCTTTCCCCTCAGTCCGACTCTCACAGTCTCTCTCCCTGCCTCACACCACTGTCTTCTGACCACAACTGGCAGAAGCAGAAGGAGACAGCTCAATTCATCTTCGCTCACCCAAGGTCCCTTGTCGTGATATTTCATTTGTATTTTAATAAATAAAGCTTGTATGAAGTTCAGAGAGTAAAACAGCCACACTGGCCAGTCTTACGGACTAGGCAGTGGTGACACACACCTTTAATCCCAGTAGCCACACTAGTTGCCATAGAAACCGAGTGGTGGTGGTGCACACCTTTAATCCCAGCACTAGAGAGGAATATACTGCTGGAGGAGACAGCTCTCAGTCAGACTCATTCTGAGGATTCCTGGAGGCAGAAATCGCCATTTTGGACTGACGTAGAGGTAAGAGCCAGTGGCTGGCTGCTTTCCTTTTCTGACCTTCAGGTTGAACCCCAATTTCTGTCTCCCTGGGAACCCCGCCCCTCACTAGCCAGAAAGAAGCCCCTTTCCTTCTTCCACAGTACCAAATACAGGAAGGGTCCACCTGCCAGCCTCAGGTGGGCAAAAGTCCCAGGGGAGGCTAAAACCCACTGTGGGCAGCTGGGAACCCAGTGCCCTCTCCTCCAGCTGCGCCCTAGACTAACTCTCTTGAAGTGGATCTCAGGAGCTGGCTCGGCTTCAACTCTGACTCTGTGGCTGGCAAACTTGTCCCATGTCAGGGTCAGGAGCCGGAGGAGGACAGGAGCTTAGAGCGGCACCAGGAATGTGTCCCTGCTTCCACTTAGACACAGCTGGTAAGTCACCTCGAAAGGGACCCAGAGGTGACACAATCACCTGCGTGTGTGCATTTGTGTAGACGGTGGCTGGCTCGGCCCATGATGCTTTGTTTTCACACAGGAACACTTTCAGAGGGTAACTTGCTCGACTCATCACTTAATGTCTTTTCGAGAGCTTCTCTGTCCTTCCTGTTTTCCTCCCAGAGGCTTTGGCTCCCGGGGCTGATGGGCATTCTGTCCCTGGCACGAGAGAAGTTTCTGTTGATGCCCCGAGAGATCGTTTCTAGCCAAGGACTCTGTGTCCTCTCTGATCTTTCTTGTCTACCTGTACACAAGCAAGCACCATCACAGGGACTTCTAGGGACCTCCACATGTACACACACACGTTCAAGAATGTATATACAGATACACACTCAAAAACAAATTTCAAAAACTAAAATTAAAATAGCCACTATCCACAGGGGCGGGGGTGGGTCCGGACCTTGGAGTTGTTCAAAAGCTCTTAGGTCAGTTTCTGGGAAGCTGGGTTTAAGAACCACTGATGATCTTGTCCTGGCATTGAGAGGAAACTGAGACCCAGAGGAAAGAGCTGGTGACATATTAGAAGGCCAGAGCACAGTAGTTCTAAACTAGGGTCTTTGTATCCAAATCTAATGCTCCAGCCCCAGCTGGTATAGGTGCAGGGCACAAGGGGATTGTCACCTTGGTTCTAACCTCCAGAAAAAATACAGGCCTCCCCGTATCCTTGGACCAGCCCTATCCTGGATACTTCTCTGCATATCAGACACCGAGAAGGTAATTTTAGGCAAAAACAAAACCAAGGCTCCAGCCTCCCTTGCAGGCCTGCTTTTCCTCTCAGTGTGACTCCACTCTGCCCCAGAGCAAGATGCAGGTTGGACTCCACTGGCTTTCAGTAGCCATGTCCTACTGCCTAGGTTCAAGAGCTCTTATGGAATCTCCAACATCCATGGGAGAGTCCATCCCTGCTCAAGGCCAGAAATAGCCTCTCAGCCTTGCCATCTGATGCTCCGAGTTCTGGAAGGTGAGCCAGGAGCCAAGGGTCAGACACCTCAGTTCTGGTCCCCAATTCTGACATCATGTGATTGGTGTGTGTGTGTGTGTGTGTGTGTGTGTGTGTGTGTGTGTGTGTGT
>LOJH01000600.1:20151-37109 GCA_001685095.1 Ellobius talpinus | reverse complement strand
GTGTGTGTGTGTGTGTGTGTGTGTGTGTGTGTGTGTGTGTGTGTGTTTCTGTGACTGTGTCTATGTCTCTGCATGTGCCTGTGTATCTTTGTGTATGTGTTTGTCTATGTGTGTATGTATGTGCATTGGGTGGGCAGGGTGAACAAGCCATTTCATTCCCTAGTCCTCAGTTTTATCATTCAGTAAATGGGTAGGGGCTGGCAAGATAGCTCAGCAAGTAAAGGCTACTTGCCGCCAAATCAGAAGACAAAGATTCCATCTTCAGCACCCACATGGTGTAGAGAACTAACTCCCAGAAATTGTCCTCTGACCTTCACACGTATGCTATGACACATTGCACCCCGCCCCAACACACACACACACAATTAAATAAAAAGAAATGTAATAAAAATTAAATAGGAAAAATAAGCTCAATCGGGGTTAATGGAACTTGTTTTATGAAGGCCAACACTCCCAACACCACTTGAACACTGTGCTTCACCTTGTGGAGCACAGGAAAACCCCTCATCCTGGAAAAGCAACCAGGAAGCTGGGCCTCCTTGGCCACCCACCACTGCTCTCTAGCCAAGCTCCCTAGATTTCTCCAAACGCCAGCCACTGATCGGTCAATAAGGGCCCTTTGGTTCTGTTAGCCTCTCCAAGGATCTGAGGAGGGACAGAAGGAACTTCAGGGAGTGACGGGGTGATCATAAGAGGCCCTTTGGGAGAAACGAGGGTATCCATGCAGAAGCATGCAGACCCTTCCAGCAGAATAATCTGGGGGAAAAAATTGCATATCCTCCTAGGCATAGCAGGTGACTGTAGAGTGAGCATCAGAAGAAATGAACAAAGAGGAGGGGTGTTGGGGTAGATGGGAGCTGGCTATTGCTCAGGACACCTCGGAAAGATGTTTTCCTTTCTGGTCAGGACATTCCCTGGCTAGTCTGCAACCTTGGCAAGAGATGGTCCACAGTCATCTAGTTCTTTGAGATGGACACGGGATGAGGCCTGGAGAAGTCAAGCTTTGGGAGGCCATCCAACAGGTCAGAATCAAGTATAGGGACCTTGTGAACAGACCCGCACACAGGCAGTCTGTACTTTTCCTCAGGCTACTCAGCCCAGAGTGCCTGAGCACACCCATTCTCCCCACACCCTTCTGCCCACTGGTCTGGAGAAACCACAGCGCCCTGGGGCAACCCATTCATTCTCCCCTTAAAACACATCCTTGCCTCCAAGATGGCCTGTAATTACCCTAATTGGCCCCCTGGGAACATCATGAGGGAGCCTGCTGTGTCCTTGTGAGTCAGTTTCCCAAGCAGAAACCTCAGACAGAGCCACATGGCACAGCAGAGGTCTAGTCCCTGCTCCCACAGACCACTTCCTGCCTCTTCCTTTCCTGACACTGTCAGTCAGAGGTTCATGGATGTTGCAGGGCTTGCTCTCTGCTGCTCAATAGGTCTGGCAGGGGTAGGATATGCCTGTCCATCCCGATGGGCCACAGGACAAAGAGGGGGAATGGCCCTGGCTGTTAGGTCTCAGGCTCGCCTGGAATTCATTCATGATTCTCTAGGTCTGTTCACAGCTGCTAGAGGAAACTACTCACGCTGAGTTGGCAGTCCCCATCCATCCCACACACTCAGGGCTGGGTCCAGTTGTGACCTGTCCCTGTCCCCTGCCATGGGACTGGGGAGAGCACGGACCATAGTGTCAGTCAAACCTGAGGCTGCATTCCAGCCTCCTCCTGGCCTTGCTGTGACCTGGATTGGGAGATTTCATCTCTTTAAGCCTCAAGTTCCCCATCTGTGACATGAGGAGCATCATGCCATCTCCTTCCAGGTGTGTGGGAAGGAATGACTAAGCTAACACGCAAAAGCTGGAACAGCATCTGGCACTCGATTTGACAAGTGTGCTGTAACTGTGGTGGCTCTGAGGAAAAGGCTGAGGGAAAACCCTGGAGTAGGAGTCAAGAGATATCCTAGCCAGCTCTAATGCTGCCTCCTGCTTGCTGTGTGACCGTAGGCCAGCCAGGTGGACAGCCTCTCTGGTTGTAAGTCTCTTCACGTTTAAACACAAGGCTGGAACAGATGGTTTCAAGGTATGCTTCATTGTCTCCCCTGCTTGACACTTTTAAATCAGGCTTGTAGGGAAGAACTGGTATTGTGGGAGAGATGTGATTGTGACCACTACCAGGACCTCATTTGTGACAGAGATACAGCAAGGCTGGGATGCCAGGCATGGAAGCTGGCTCCCAGAGAAGGCCCAGGACATAGACCTCCAGGGACACCATACCGAGTCGCGAGACTGGCCCCTGCAGGGGACTGGCAGGCTTCCTCCATTTGTTTAGTCTTCCCTGCTACGTATTCCTTGTTCCCACCTAGCAGGTGGGCTCCAAAGAGTTTACTGCCTTTGAGGAGTGCTCACTGGCAGGGGCAAGGATGAATGCTACCCACACAAAGTCGCTAAGAGGGAACCATAGTAACCACACATTATAACATTTATTTATGGCGTACCCCAGGTGATGCCCTACACTAAGCCCTTAATGAGAGTAATCTCAACTAATCCTCCTGACAGCCCAGAATGACATCACCACTGTAGCTCTGATTCCTTCTCTGCAGTGAGAAGAAATGCAGTGTTAGTGGGATTCTGCTCCCTGACTCCAGGCAGCCCCAGAATGGGGGTTCTGTGGAGGGGTGCCCTACAGGAGCCTCTGGTCAGGGAAGAGCAGTCCTCTTTCTGTTGAAGGGGTGGGGTTAGTATCCCAGAAGTGAGTGGGACATTTGTTCCTATTTGCTGAGTATCGACTAGTCCTGCCTACTTCTGTGTGTGTGCGTGTGCATGTGTGCACACGCACATGTGTGCACACGCACATGCACACGCATGTCTTTGGGCTAATCAGTGCGTATGCATTGCATGTAGAAGCCCGTGGACAACTAACTTCAGCTTGTCATTCCTCAGGTACTGCCCACCTTGTTTTTAGAAATAATCTCTCACTAGCCTGGAACACCCCACGTAGGCTGTACTGGCTGCCTAGCCAGGCCCATGGATCTCATTCCACTGCTTCCCCAATCCTGGGATTACAAGTGCATACCATCCACTATGCCCAGATTTATTTTGACTTGGGTCCTGGGGAATCCAACTCAGGTTCTTATCCTTGCAAGGCTAGCACGCCCTGGTTAGCTTTCACCCCAGCCCAGGGTCACATACTTCTAAGGTATCAAGTGAGCCATTCCTCTTTGCCAACCTGCACGGTGAGTGCCATGAGCTGTCTGTTGCGAGGGCTACAGAGGCAAAGGCTTTTCCAATGCGAGAGAAAGAAGGGTAAGGAAAAGGAATTGCTCTTTCGAATTCTATCAGTCAAGCTCCAGGAAGAGCAGTCCACCAGCACGGTTAGGGCCTTCAGGGCTGAGAACAAAGGTTACAAGGTAGCAGCTCATGACTAGGGCCGTAGGCTTTACAAAGAGCAGACCCAGAAGAACTTGGTGCTCTGCCTCCAGGGCCTCCCCTGACACCCAGTTCCCATGGAGGAGGCCTGTTAGTCATCTTTTGCCTCATACTCTGCAACTCAAGACACGCCAGCAGACCCTGGAGCCCCTAATCCCCTTACACCCAGAGAGGTGGGAGAGGCCAGGGGCCAGTCCTGGAATCCGTGGCCTCTGGGGAGACAGCAGGCCTTCTGTTCTCCTTCCCCAGACAAGCTGGGCAGAATACCAATGGGATTCAGTTTTTGACGACTTAGAATCAAGGCCAGAGAAAAGATTACGTCTTTGTCTCCCAGGGCTTAAGATCCTTGGAAGAGCTGAGTTGGAAACGAAGCAACCCAGAGTTGGCAAACAGAAAATTAGTGGCAGATTAATTTCATTGTCTCACTGGGGAGTGGAATCCTGCACTTTAAGTATAGGATTAAAGGGAGATTAATTTCCTATTTTACCAGGCTGGAGGGAGGAGGCTGTGGGGACCTTTGCACCTTTGGGGAGTGGTGGGGTCAGTTTTGGGGGGCAGGTCTCCCTAGGGTGACATGGCTGGGCAGGATGAGATGTTGGATCCCAGGCCCTCTTGCCTGCCCCAGGAGCTGGGAGTGAACCACTAAAAGCCTCTCTGCGTAGCTTTTCATCCCTGCACAGCCTCACACTCCAATATATGCCTTCTGGCCACAAGCCCTGCTGCTGATAATCTCCATGGGGGTAACCAAGTATCCCTGCCCTCCTTACAGTCCTTCAAGCAAACCTTGCAACAGATCCATTAAGAATAACCGTAATAATATCCCAGGTTTAAAGAAAAGGCTCTCGGGACATAATAAGAGGCAGGATTGGTAAAGAGGCAAAGCCAACATTTAACCCCAGGCCACCCAGAAATCAAGTGTACTCTAAATGAAGCATGTCTGTGCTATACAGAGTGTCCGTCTAGGCTCTTTCGGGCCTCTGTCTCAGTGGGTCGTCCTGGAGTAACCCTTGCTCTGCCCATCGATTCTACCCCATTGGAAGTACTTCGGAGCAAGCTTTGAAAGTGACCAATGGGCTTGATCAGTTGGGCTTGGCTACAACTGCCACAGGTGGAAAGGCTGTGTGGCTAAGCCGTGAAGATCCTGCACCAAGAGGGAGCTGCCCACCCAGGCAGTCACACCCTTGGCTAGGGCTGGGCAGTACCCATGCCCTGGTTGTGGGAAGACCTACGGTGGAACAGCGTAGGCCTAGCCAAACCTCAAATAGCAGGTTGTTCCAGCTGCCTGCTGGCCTTGTGGTTAGAAGGCCCATCCAGAGAAGGCTGGCATTCAAGAAGGAAGGACCAGGCTTGCCAGCCAGAAGAAGCCAAACCACAGCATGTGGNGGGGGGGACACAGAGTTGGATGAATCACCCAGCCAGGGGGAGGAATGAATGAGCTGGTTCAACTAAAACCTGTGTCTAGTTCGTTCTCAGGGATGGCAAACTGCCTCTGATTTACATGTCAATTCTTTACATATTCTGGATATTAATTCGCTGTTAGATGAATAACTGGCATGATTCCTCCCAACGCCAGAGGAGTCTCTTCCCTGTACTGGCTCCTCTGCCATGCAGAAGCCTCTTAACTTGATGCACTTGTTTGTGAGCTCCTGGATCCTGCTCAGGGAAGCCTCCCCAGTGCCAGCATCTTGACACGATTCCCCCATGTTTCCTCTGGCACTTGTAAGTCTCAGGTCTCACAGTGAGGTCTCAGATCCACGTTCTGTGGATTTCTTTGTAAAGAGTGAAACACGGAGATCTAGTCTCATTCTTTGACCTGTGGACATCAAGTTTTCTCAGCACAATTTGCTGAAGAGGCTGTGTTTTCTCCAGTGTGTGCTTCTGGTACCTTCACTTAGCTGGAGGTGGTTGCAGCCACATGGGTTTATTTATGGGTCCTCTAGTCCATTCTATTGGTCTGTATGTCTGTGTTCTAATGTTGTCAATGCCACGATGGTTTTGTGACTATGGTTCCATAGCATATTTTGAAGTCTGGAGTTGTGACACCTCTAGCAATGCCCCTTTTGTTCAGGATTGCTTTGATTATTCAGGATCTCTTGGTGCTTTCTTATGAGTTCCTCATTGCTGCCTACTTCTGCAAAGAAATGTCATTGGTATTAGTGGAGATTACGTTGAATCTTTTATCATTTTTTTAGTGTGTGGCTATTTTCACAATATTAATTCTCCAATTCATGAACATGGATGTTTTCCCATCTTCTAGTGTCTTCTTTTGTTTCTTCCATCAATGCTTTGCTGTTTTCATTGCAGAAATCCATCACCTCCTCAGCTAAGGTCCTCCTTAGGCATCTTTGGGTGGAGCTGGATATTGCAAATTCCCAATTATTTGTCAATGTGTCAGTCTTAGTACATAGAAAGGCTACTGATTTTTAGGTTGACTGTATATCCCACTACTTTTCTGAATTTATCTTTTCTAGGATGTTTTTGCTGGAGCATTTAGAATTTCTTTTTCTAACTCAAATAAGCAAATATCAAAAGAGCAAACAAAGCCATGAGAGAGGACTCGGAGCACGTACTGGCAGCTCTTCCAACGGAGTCATTTGGGTCCCAGCACCCATGTGAGGTGGCTCAAAGTCACCTGGAGTTCCAGCTTCAGGGGATCTGATGCTCTCTTCTGGTCTCTGCAGGCTCTGCACTCATGTGCATATACCACCCCTGACAGGCACACTTACATACATGATCAAAAACAAATCTTAAAACCAAACAAACAACTGAATCAATAAATGGGCACCCAAACCGAATATACATTTCCAACATGAAAAAGAACAAATGGCCAATAATTATATGAGGAGCAGTTTCAAATTCTTAACCATCCTTAACCACCAGGAACAGAGAAAGCAAACTACATCAAGATCCCACCCACCCCAGTCAGAATGGCTATCATCAAGATCCCACCCACCCCAGTCAGAATGGCTATCATCATCAGAAAAACAATGACAATTGCTAGTGAGTATGGGAGTGGGGAGTCTTTCTGCATTGCCGATAGGATAGTCTAACCCTGGTGTAAATCAGTATGGAGGTTCCTTAAAAACTGAAGATGGAGTTACTGCATGGTCTAGCTTTACCATCCCTGGGTTACATTTGAAGGAACCAAAGTCAGCTATGGCAGAGATACCTGGACACCACATCTATCACAACACACTTCATGGGAGCCAAGTTATGGAATTAGTCTAGGTGCCCAATAACCGATGACTGGATAAATAAATGGGGGGGTGTGCCTGTGTGTGTGCCTATGTGTGTATGCATGTGTGTGTATGTGTGTGCATGTGTGTGAGTGTGTGTGTTGCTCAGTTGTGAAGAACAAAATGATACCTGCAGAAGATGGATGGGACCAGACAACATATGGTTAAGCAAAATAAGGCAGATCAAGGAAAATAATGTATATTTTCTCATACAGAGATTAAATAAGATGTGAAGTAGAAAAGGGGCCATCAAGGAAGAAAAAGGGGACCCGGGAAAGGAGAGTAAGGTAAGAGTGGTGTTTATAGGGTATACATGTGATCAGCACATGTCACATACATGAAAGTCACATGATGATATCCATCATTCTGTACAATCAATACACACTAATTTCAAAAGTTCTACACAAAAGAGAGAGAGCAGGGGGGAGGAGAAAAGGAAAAGGAGGAGGAGGAGGAAAGGTGGAGATGAGGGAGGGTGGAAGAGGAGGAAGAGGTGGAAGGGACTTCCACCTCTAGTCAGCTAAGGCTGGCTCCCAGAGAGCTCAAGGATGGCGCTCGCACCATGCTCTGCTCATAAAGGAAGAGCTCTGTGGTGGATTAACCATGCTGCTGCAGGAGCGACATGGAAGTAACAGCATGACTGGAGCTTATCAGGTACCCCCTTAGCTCCACCGTTAAGATCGCCCCATCAGGGTTCCAGCTTCAGTCCCCGTTCCTCTGCTGTTTATTTTGCCTCTAGCCCTTCATCCAAGTCACACCCAGGCATTATGGCTGCCTAACCACAATATGCTGTTAAGTTATTCCAATCAGCCTTGGTTCCTGCTGCCTCCAGAGCTCTTCCATCCTTGCCCGCCTGCCTGAGCTCCGTCCCTCACTTAGCATCGCTTCCCCCAGCCCTCTTGACAGTAAGTAGCTTTACCTTCTGCACATTACGATCAGTAGAGCCAGCACTGTCCAGCAATTCTGAGTTGGCACAGCCCCAAATTCATCAAGCGCTTCGTCCTGAGAACAGTCCACACTGTGCTCTGAAATGATCCCCACTGGACAGAAAAGGGTCAGACATTGTACGATGCTGGGAGCTTGCCCCTCGTGCCCCAGCTAGCTGTGATGGGGCTGCGAGCTGAAGCTGGCTTGCCTGGCCACAGTGCCTGCTTTGTAATTGTCACTCTCTGCTCTGGTGACTGTCCTTACTACCTCACACAGTTGGTTGTAACCTTTTATTTGCACATTAATCTCTCTTTCCACACAGTTGCTTCCCGGATGCCAGGGGTGGTTTCTTTATCCCATTTCCTTCCCAGCTAACGCAGAGCCCCCAACAGAGCAGAAACTCTCTAAATGCTGGATGACCTGGCTGACACTGCTTATGGGGAACGTTCTTATCTTGTTCCCTGCCACCTGGAAGTCCCTCAACCCTGTGTGCCTTAAACTGGTGCATAGCAGGACAGGGTCACATGAGGACACACGTCTCTTCTTTTTCTTAGTGTATATGTGTGTGTGTGTGTGTGTGTGTGTGTGTGTGTGTGTGTGCCTGTCTGTGAGCATAGGTGTGGAGCCTAAAGTTGACACTGTGAGTTTTCCTCCGTCATTCCCTACCTTATTTATTGAGGCAGCATCTCCCAATTGGACCCCGAGTTTGCCAATGTGGGCCTGTCTGTTATCCAGCTTGCTCTGGGTATCATGTCTCCACCTTCCTGCTGCTAAAATTACAGACTGGTCTCCATGCCCAGCTGGCACTGATGTGGGTTCAGATTGTTCTGGGGATCCAGAGTCTGGCCCTCACTCTTGTAACATGAACAGCAGGCAGTTTAACATCTGAGCTATGGCCCTGGTGATAAGAGATTTTCCTGTGAGTGCTTCACCTCCCTAGAGAGGTACCAGCCCCACAGTAGAGAGAACAAAGTGCACAGCCTGCCTGCTCATTCCCTTCTGTTCTGCTCAAGTGCTGTTTGGGAGCACATCTACCGTGTCAGGCACAGGCAGGGTCCTGGGGGAGCATGTCCCCTCCTGAAGTGGAGTTACTCAAAGCAGGTTCTGAGGACATGCCACTACTGAAAACACACATTCCCTCTCCCACTTGCTCTCTCCAATCCTCCAGCCCAAGGCTTTGACAAGACATGTCTAGCTTGAGGCTATCCACAGCCACAGAGACAGAAAATCCCACACTGGCATCTGAGCCATCATAGGAAACAGGAGGTCTGATGACATGGGGGAAGGGAGCTTTGGGGGACATCCTCTTCCTCTCTCTGGTCCTCCTTCATGCTTTCAGCATCCCTTCCCCAGGGGCTGCTCTCTATTCTCTCAGTCTAGGTTCACATCTCCCTCCACCAATCATGGACATGCTACAGCCTGGGTATTTCTCTCCTGCCCTCTACATGGTGAGCTCCTTAGCAGCAATGCCTCTTGGTTCTGTGTCTGGTCCACAGCACACGTTTGTTGAGTTTAATGAAGCATTCACCTGTGCGGCACAGCTTCTTTTGAGAAATCAGGAGCCAATTCTCCATCTGCATGCCAGAGGGTCAGTCAAAGTCGGGTGAAGGCAATGAGGAAGAGTGACAAGTGGCACTCAGTGCTAGATTCCCAGTGTGCTGTGACTGTGCCTGGAACAGTCCCGTAGACCCAGATCACAGACTTGCCCTGACGTGAATCACAGTCCCAAAACCTGACCCAGACAATCCTGAAGCCTTCAACTAAAAGGAATCTCAGGACAACCAGTAGCCTGAGCTCCAGGGAGGAGGGGAGTGGCAGAGGGACCAAGTGAGCAGCCGTTGTCTCTTTGAGGGTAGCTGCACCCTCATGTGGCTTTTCCAGGCTATGATGGAGAGCAGCTGCTAGCAGAGGAGCGGGTTACCACAACTGGCATGAGCATTTTGTCAGCACACAGCCTAGGGCCCACCTAGACAGAAAAGTGACAGACATGCACACATGTGTGTGCATGTGTGCATGCGTGCATGCATGTATTGTGTATGCATGCATGCGTGTGTGTGTGCATGCGTGTGTACATGTATGTGTACGTGCGTGCGTGCGTGCGTGTGTGTGTGTGTGAAGTAGACACCCCAAGCTTGAAAGCCAGAGGCCAGCATGTACCTGGTCTGTCCCTATGTCCCAGAAGCCATCATGATCACAGAAGGTCCATACCCAGGCCTTTGTGCCTTAGGTACCAGTCTTGAGCGCTAGCTCCACAGCTGGGTGCCTTTAGGCAAATTGCTTCATCTATTTCCCACCTGTGACATATGTCAAGGGGCACATTTCATAGGATCACTGTGTAAATGAAGTGAAATAAGGAGCACACGAAGTGCCGGGCCTGCGCTTAGCACTCGGTTAATGCCGATGTCTCACTTGAGTCCTTAGAAGCAGCATGCCACCAAACTCAACAAGCCACTCTGCCACCAGTGGCTTCCAGTTTTGTCTGATACCTTCTCCCTTGCCAAGAAAAGGTATAACCAAGCGTTGCTGCTCCGGAGAGGAATTCACTAGATGGCCACAGCTGTTTGTGCCATTAGTTTAAATTTTTATGAAATGAGGAAATTTCTTTCTACCACCTCCAAATTCCAGGGCTTAATGGACCTGGGAAGAAAATGCTTTCTAGGGGTCTCAGGTGGGCATGTGGGTGGGAGAAGAAGGCAGCCGGCCTAGGACCGCCACTCCAGGCACACTGAGGAAGAAGAAGGTGGCATTTTTTTTGCCTCAGAACACAGGTGGGGAGAAGAGAAGCTATTTCGAACTTTCTTACAGTGGGACTCATTCGCATGGACTCCTAGGCCTTGTGGGACATGCAAATGCTCACAGATAAGGGTACATGCAGTTCTGTGGGGGCAGGGGAGCACCCCCACTTCAAGGCAATGGAGAAGAGGGCACAAATAGAAATGTTTGCGGAGTGCCCAGGCACCAGCCTGCTGTAAATATCCCCACAACTATCCACCCAGCTAAGGTCTCATCCATTTGCATCCCACCTGGGACCTCCCAGATGTGGCCACCTGGGTGGGGTTTCCATAACCCAACAGCCACCTGCAGGGATTGCAGCAGTAGGTCAACTGCCTGTGAGGATGGCCACCCAGCCACCCGGCCACCTGCCCATTTTGCAGGACCCTCCCTTCCCTGGAGGATGTCCTAGTTAGCTTTCTGTCCCCATGATAAAAGACCATGCACGAAAGCAACTTGGAGGAGAAATGATTTATTTGATCTTGCAGGTTAAAGTCTACCATCAAGGGCAAGACACTTGGAGGCAAGAACTGAAGCAGAAGTCTTTGAAGAATGCTCCTACTGGCTTGCTTCCTGTGGCTTGCTCAGCCTGCTTTCCTATACACCCCAGGACCTCCTGCCCAGGAGTGGCCCAGCCCACAGGGTTGGACCCTCCCACATCAGTCATCAATCAAGAAAATGCCCCACAGGCTCGTTTCTCTGAAGGAGGCAATTCCTCAACTGAGCCTCTCTTCCCAGGTGTCTCTAGTTTGTGCCAAGTTGACAGAAATTAAGAAATTAAGTGGCCTAAATCAAGTCATTGTGTCTCCAGGATGGACATATGGAGTCTAGGGATAGGGGTGTGGGCACGCGGGTGGAGAAGGAGCGTGAGGCTTCCACACACGAACAGACCAAAGTTACACAACTTCTTGGGGTCAGAAGGCACCTTGAGCCACCGTTCTTTCCATAACAACCACTTCTCCAAATCATACTCATTTCCGGCTTTCTGTCGTTTGTTTGCATATAAAGATGGCTAGCACAGAAGGAACAGCCATGAAGGCTAAGAAGGCTTGATGGGGTCTTGCACAGGCTAGGTCAAAGAGATCAGGGTACACCTTTAAATCTTCCAACATATGCCTTTGCTTCTTCTCTTTGAGGGTGAGAAGCGTACAGATGAGGAAACTGGAGAACCCAAGGAGATTGCCGGGCTTGAGGTGTCCGAGCCGTCTCCATCTCCCACCAGGCCAGCTATATGTATTTCACAGAGGATAGGTAAGCTCCAGGTGAAAAGTGAGCGATGACTGTCTCAATAAAATGCCGACTGTGATCTGAGGACCACGCCTGTTGGCCTCCACACACATGCCTGTGTACTTATACATGAACATGGATGGAAAGAGCCAAGGCACCAGTTCCCAAAAGTTCTCAGGGAGCCTATTTTGGGTGCTCCCTTGCTACATAGAGAAGTCACGGGGCTGTGGGTGGGGCCCTGAGCTGGGCAGCATCATGGCTAGGTGTCGCTGGCTCTGGCTTGGCTGCACACACTGCCTTCTCATGGTGCTCAGGGGGTGGATGAGGCAAGACTGTAGACCAGAACTGCCTCACTGGGTCCCTGTCCCCAGTGCCCTGGGAGTCTGAGGAATGAGGGGGCTGCATAGCCCAAGCAGGAACCCTACCTACACCTGTACAGGGGCTTTTGTTCTGAGACTCAGATTTGGGAGGTCAAAATTAGTCCCAAAGTTTGTTTGCCAGTCAGCTGCTTATGAATTTCTTACAGGAAGTCTACACCCTTGTCTGACAAGATGCCGGCCCCTTAACCACCAGACTCAGCCATGTTGCTTTTCTAAACTTCACTGGGCCTTGGTTTTGAACACAAGACACACACATGGATGTGCTGTCACACCTTGTGACGTTCAGATGAAGACCTTACTTGTAATAAACTGCAGTGTTTTGTAGTTTCATTTTATTTGAGAGAGGGTCTCGCTGTGTTGCCTTGACGGGCCTGGAACTCCCTCTGTAGAGTCAGCTTGGCCTTGAGCTCATGGAGATCCACTGTCCCTGCATCTGCCTCCCAAGTGCTGGGCTTAAAGGCATGCATCACCACATCTGGCTGCATTGCTGTGTTTTTAATGTATATGAAAAAATGGCTCTTATAGATACATAATGATTTAATTATAGGAAACAAAGACTTAATATTTTCTTGCTGTCATTCCTCAGCAACTAAGTATCAAATTAGTATATTGTGGGGTTGTACTGTATTAGAATGGTTTCTTTCTTCCCACATGCTTGTGTGTGTGTGAGGGCCCACACGCCACTTGGCTCATGTGTCAGTGAGAAGACAGCTTATGGAATTGGTTCTCTCTTTCCACCATGGAGGTTCCAGAGGTCACCCTCAGGTCACCAGCCTTCCAAAGCAAATGCTTTAAACTGCTAAGCCATCTTTCTAGCTCCAAATGACCGATTTTAAAAATCATTCGTTTCATTTAAAATTTTTTAAAGTTGATTTAGGATTGACATCAGAATAATTTCTGATATGGCCTTAAGCATGCTTTTTTTTCACCTTTTGTCTGTCTATTGACCTGAAGCAGATTCCTCAGTATTTATGACCATAAAAATCAAACCATCAGTCAACTCTGAAGAACACTGAAGTTGCTTAATACCCTGCAGCATCAAATATTCGCCACCATCTAACTCTTTCTGTGAAGAAGGAGATAAGCAAGTTCAGCCATTGCATTAGGATGCAAGAGCTCTACGAGGTCCTTCCTGACTTAGGCGTTTATTCAACCTGGATTAAAACTTCCTCCTCTTGGAAATGGTAACGGAAAATCAATCTGGTTAAAGTCACTTATACTCATGTGAGGTTGACTAATAGACTATTGTAGAAGAAGGGAGGAGACGAAGAGGTGGTTTTTTAGGTGTCTTGCTAACCTCCAAATACGGAGACAGATCTCAGTCAGTCAGTCAGTCTGTGAGGTCTAACTGGAAGGCGGTTCGAGAAGGGGATGGGCTGCTCTACACACCCTCACCTGGGAAAGGAGCTCGGGAAACTCATTACAGTGAGGCTCATCCCAGCATCACTGCACGAGATTCAGCCAGCAGAACTCTTGAGGCACACAAGTAGGTGCGAAGGAACATGCATGTGGCACTTGCCACTTGGGAGTGAGCCAGTTAAGAGGACTCTGCAGAGCAGAGTTGTGCTGTTGCGGGAGAGTCTGTGCTATCCAGTAATTTCCTAGAAACACCTGACATGCATTGCAGAACTGGAGCCTCCAGGTGGGGGACACTGGGTCCAGCCTTGGTAACATTCCTGCTACCGGTATTCTAGGACTGCCCTGCCCAAAGTTCTGAAGTCTTCCACATTCCTCCCACAAACCAGTTCCAAAGGCCTTTGAACCACATGGTCATCACAATGACCCCACTCCTGGTGCAAACTTTCTCTACCAGTTACTTTTCTCCTTGTCATGAGCAAATAAATACTTGGCAGGAACAACCTGGAGAAGAGTTTGTTTTGGTAGACAGAGAGCCAAAAGGAGCAAGAGGAGGACCAGTCACTGGCACCTCTGGTACCCAAGGAGGAGCCCAACCTACTGTTTGAGTAAAGGTCAACCATGGGAAAGGCAGATGTAGAAATTATGGGGCCATGCCACCTCTGCCTGCCTTCAACCCTGAGAGAGGCTATGCAGACTGGCAAGTAAGGGTGAGGGTGGCCCCCACCACCCCAACCAAATAAATATCTGGACTAGACACCTGTGCCTGGCAGAGCTTCTCCTCCAGAAGGACTGTCAGAGTTTTACATCCAGACTCAGGTCAGATGGATTAGCATTCCAAGCCAGTCATTCACTGCCAAAGTCCAGAGCACTGGCCCTCTGTCTTCCTCTGCTATTGTATGTATAATACAAAGGTGGCTATCCATCCAGGGTCTGCTGCTAGGGGCTCTCAGTACGGGTAACATGCACACTGAACGGACTGAGCCTGCCTAGAAATTGTGTGACCTCAAAGTTCCAGGAGACAGGGGTTGCAATGAAGGGACAAAGCACATGACTTCTGAGATGGCACTGGCTGCCAGCTGCAGTGCATCCTCCGGCCAGAGTCCCATCTATTCAAACCTCACACGCCTGTGCACACATGCCTTTGCACACATGTGTCTGCCTGTACACAGGTTACCACTGCAGAGCACTGTTAGGCCAGGCAGGTGGTAGGTGTATGAATGCCCCATGGTAGGTGCAGGGAAGGAGAATAGTATCCTTGGAGGCCCCTTCCTCACCCCTCCCTCCTTTCCTGGCCTGGTGCAGCGCCTGCCTCCTCAGCCTCAGGCATCAAAGATTCATCAAAGCTGAGACCCAGCAAAGCGTGTGCCTCACATCTTTAAACGTGTTTCTTCCCAATGAAAAATTCAGTGGAAAAGGCAGGAAATTGAAAGGAGTTCAAAAAGGAAGCAGGGAAGGAGGGGGGGCTGCAGAAAGGAAGTGGGGAGGGAAGAGGGGCTGTAGAAAGGAAGTGGGGGAAGGGGATGCAGGAAAGAAGTGGGGAGGGAAGGGGTGAGCACTTCTCTGAGTTATGGTTGCACTGAAACCAGAGTTCATTTACCAAGTATCTGCCTCACTTGGGGCACAAGGCAGGCACACAGTTGGGTCCTTCATACAGCAGCCCAGGCTGTGCACTGTACAACTCTGTGGAATCCATTTCAAGACCACAAAGATGGCTCTGTAGAGGAAGCATGTTGGCTCCTGTGTGTGTAGGGTATGAGGGTCAAGAGGCATTAGTCTCAAACAACATTCTGGAGTCTCTATTTCTCATGTCCAAACTGGAGTTTTAATGCCTGCCCCATCTACTGGTATCTGGAGAAATGTGTGTATCCGGGGGTGGGAACGGTGGGAGACTGAGAGAGAGAGACACACCACACAGAGACAGACAGACAGAGACTGAGAGAGACACACACATACAAAGAGACAGAGAAAGAAGGAGAGAGAGAGAGAGAGAGAGAGAGAGAGGAGAAGGAGAGCGAGATTGAGAAAGACATTGTGAGAGACCTGTAGATTGTGGGGGTTGTAGCAGGGACCATTCCCAGCAGGAAACTGGGCTACACCTACTAGAGAAGTAATAGAAATTTTCCAAGCAATAAAAGATAAGCAGGCATTCAGGAGGCAAGCCACCTGGCCATGAGCCACTATAGTGAAGCTAAGGTGCCCAGGCCCTGATAAGAGCAAGCAGCCTCCTGGCCAAGGGCAATGTATGCCTTGGCCTGTAGAGGGAACTGACTCCAGAGGATGGGGGCGGGGGTGAATAGACTCAGATAGTGCCATAGAAAAGATCCTGGAGCCCCCTCAGAGAAGGCTGTGTATCTGCAGGCGCTGTGAGGGCTCAGGAGCTTGCTCATCTCCACCCTCGGATGGCTTGTCACCTACTATGAGTCACAGCTGCCCTCAAACCTCAGTTTCCTGATCTGTAAAATGAAGACGCCCGACAGTCATCTAAAACTTCCTCTTCTGGTTCATTTGACTCCAGCAGTTTGGTTCCGTTGCCCACGTGGGGGAAGGGCAGGAAGCTCCGATTGACAAGATCTAACCATGGCTTCCCCATTCTCCCAAAGGGCACCCCATCATTACCCACAGCCCCCTCATGTCAAACCAGTCTCTGGTTACAGTGTCCCATGTAGAGAGGACCCTTAAGCTTATATGAGGAAGCTGTCGTGGGAGTGAGGCTCTACTTTTCTCCATGCTGGAGCAGAGTCCTGCCTCCTCATTCAGCCTGTAGATGAGCTCACACCTAAGGTAAGCCAAGAGCACTCACCAGCCTAGGGCTGGGCTCAGACCCACAGGCTGCATACCTCATCCAGTGTGTGTGCATGTGTGCTCATGCATGCGTGCGTGCATGCGTGCGTGCGTGCGTGTGTGTGTGTGTGTGTGTGAGATAGATGGAACCCAGTGATAAATTCCCACATCCTGGTCAGGCCTAGTGGCCCTGGGGCAGAAACCAGAGCAGAACTTGCTTGTGAAACAGCAATTGATACCTAGGTAGAGTTGGCAGGTGTCTGCTGCTGCTATGCAATGCCTCCCCTCTGTGGGAAGTGTGCTGAGTGCTCAGCTCAGGTCTGGGACAGCACAGAGAAGTGGCTTGTGGCTTGGGCGTTGGGGTCACTGGTGTGGTTGGCATTGCCAGCTCTGCCCTTTGTTAGCTTGATGATGTTAACCTTGGGTGGCTTTCTTATCCGCTGAGCCTCAAAGTTTCCATCCTATAAGACAGAAATGACAGAACACAGAATCTTTGGGGGCATGACTGTAAAGGATCCTAATAAACCATTCAACAGATGGCAGCACTTGCGGCTGAGACACCTTGGCAGTTTGTAGCCAGCCAACCAACTCGACTCCTTGAAGGTGAGTGGCTGGCCCTTCCCAAAGTTTCAAGACTTGTTGACTCCACAGTGCCCTCTTCCTGCTTAGCTGTCTCACTATCACCATCAGCACCACCCTGAGACTTGCATGACTCCTGCCTCTGTCCTGGCCCTAGGCACATGGCTCCTGAACAGAACCACAACACTACAACATTATCAAAAGGTGGCCCCTCAAGGTGTGCTCTCTCTCTCTCTGTCTCTCTCTGTCTCTCTCTGTCTCTGTCTCTCTCTCTCTC